>WEIU01004150.1:0-76824 GCA_013389925.1 Aegithalos caudatus
TTTTTTTAAATTGTGAATACCCAAGGAACTTCTAGCTGATGGGAAGCCTGTGCAATGTATTAGGGCTTAGAAGATCTGTGCTGGCACAAGTGGGGACCCCATATACGTTATACACTATTTGTGTTTCCACTGGACTTTTTCCCCTTCTCTTCACATTAGGTTTTTTTTTTTTTTTCACAGTTTTTTCCTAAGTGAAACACTAATGCAGTAATGTTCAAACCCACAATGTTTGAATGGCCTCTAAATCAGGCAAAACAAGCTTGCCCAACCCTAGTTGAACAGACTGGACTCATTTTCTAATTCATGCACACTCTGTTCATTTTGGCCTAATAAATACATTTCTGTCCTAGACCACGAGCGCTGGGGGACCTTGGAAAGTTTGACGTTAGCAGGAGAGGGGCAGGTGACCAGGGGAGAAGAGGAGAGACTGGGTGGGTATTCATGATTCCTCTAGATGTCTAATAGGAAAGGCCATTTATTCCAAACTGGTGTTGTGTGCAAAGAAGCCCATGTTGGAGATTTGGTAAGAATCAAGTTCCTTGGATGTCACTCTTGTTTTTCAAAAGCTTGTCTTTGACTGGAAAAACCTAGCAGGCACTGAAACTACAGCAGTTTGGGGTCTCTGAGAACTAAATGAGGATGGAGTGGGTTATGACCCAGTTTTTGGTCTTGGAGCACAAGTCTCACTTGGATCTGATTGCTTCTCTCTTTAATGCAGAGTATCTAAGCACCAGCAAAATTGTTGCCTTCAGTGCACGTCACTTGCAGTAATGAGTGAATTTTTTTTAAGTGGAGCTTCTTGGGCCTCTGAAAAGGATGAAAGTATATGGACTACTGTTACTTACTTCACTTAAGTGCAGACACAATTGTAATAAAGCTTGTAGCTGTGGCTTGTATCCATGGCTGATCTTAGAAGAGGCTCATGGCCCTGAAAAAGCATGCATCCCTATCCCTGTGTGTGTACCTAAACTGACCCATGGATGCCACTGGCACTTCTTGTGTTTGCTGTTCTGCTTCATGCAGGTGGCTGTGGAAGGTTTGTGGCCCAGACCTTGCAGTCATCTTTCCTGCTGTTAACCTGGGAGCAGGCCATGAAAAAGACAAATTATTCTGGCAGTGGGAGATCCCTCCTGACTGACATCTATCCCATGGAGAGAGCAGGCTGTGCATCTGGTGTGTTACAGGAGTGCTGTGAGCTCACATTCACACTGAGTGACCCGACTGTGGAGCATTAATAATCCCACTGCAGAACTGTGCAGGGGTTGGGGTACACATGGGTTTTCAGCCATGGGGAGAATGCTTCTTTGCCTATCCTAAAGGGTTCAGCCCTGATCACAAGTGTTTTCTAGGATTCAGATGCTTTAATTCTAGATATCTAACTCTCCAAGAAAGAAACTAAAGAGCTCTGTCTCCCTTGACTTGCAAGCTAACATGGGTCAGTTGTTGCTGTTCAGCTCTTAATCCAGTGGTGACTTATTTGTGGGACTCTTGCTGGAGACAGTATGTTGGTGTGTCCTTAATGTCAGTCAGGAAAAATAGTTTCACTCTGGACATGTTTTCTCCAGTGGCCTGGAGGAAGCAAACACAGCTTTAAAGTAGGGTGCAGGTCTGTGGTGTAGTCACTACTTGGTGTGACCAGGTCTAGACTGATGATGAACTTATTTGGCTCTGTCTGGGCTCAACGTGAACACCCAAACTTTTCCGTGAAGCACAGCAAACGATAGCATGGCCTAAAATAAATATTTATTTCTGCCTTCCATGCCTGTTTGCCCTGCATTTCTACCTTTGGGCTTTAGAATATGATTCAGAACCTGTTTGCCTGGCATTTTACATCTTTGCTTTTCTAACCAACGTCTCAGTGCTCTTGGTTTTGCCCTGCTTTCCTCTTCTCAGCCTGGCATATCCCTGGGATTTTTTGTCAGGCCTTTTGACTGGAAAAAGCAGGCTGTGCCTTCTCCCTTACACACCTGCCCTCATCTGTGTTGGCCACTCTGGTATTTAATTTCTTTTTCATTGGCCCATTGCACACGTGTTGATTGGCTTTGCAGCTGAGGTCAAGGAATTTCCATGTCGTACTTGGAGAGAGGGTTTCCCCTTCACAGTCTCTGCCTCAACCACGCACTGCTTTATGTAGAAATAGCTTGGCAGCTCTTGGAAACAGGTCTGTGTGAAATAATATTGTCTCTTTGAGGTCAGGGAAAAAAAAAGCCCTTTTTATACAGTCATGCATACACTCTTAAAAAGAATTCCACAAAGCTTGGTCTGTTCCCCCCTCTCACACACTCCTCCTGCCTTACCTTTTTCCTAAAACACCGGAGAATCCAGTCTTGGAGTCTGACGGCACTGAGCATACAGCATGTACTGTGCCTTTTGAAATGCTGGCTACACATAAAAGCCTTGCTTAACCCTGGACTCTGTTGCTTTATGATGTTGTGTGCACAGTATGTTGGTGGTGGAGTTCCCCACTGGGTGGGGAAGGAGGGTGGGTGGGATTAGGAGTAGGAGGTGTGGAGAAAAGATATGAGCTGTGGTTGCTGTGCTGGGGCTCCTACTTCCCAGGCTGAAAAAGGAAGCAAGGAGCAGGCAGCTGGTGTCAAAGGTTGTGCGAGTAGTCATGGGATTATTTGTGTGCATTTGCATAATGGTTGATTTTATTTCTGGTTGTGATGCTCCATGCTTCTTGGGAGAAGGGTAGGTGGAGGGGAACACATGGGAGGGAAAAGAAGTCCCTCTGTCCCAGGACTAATTCTTACCCATCTGCTGTTTCCAATGCTAAAGAGTGGCAAGAGCCATACCTTTGGGGATGGATGGTCTCATTCCAGGACTAGGACTGCTGCTTGATGTGCATGTGCTGGTACCACTACCATATATCTGTGTGGTTGCTTGCCTGGTGACACATTTACAGTTTAGGCCCATACTTGGCTAGGCACCCACAGTGCCAGTCATGCACAGTGGAGCAAAAAGCCCCAGTGCCAGGCCTGGATAAGCAGAGGAAAGCCCTGCAGTGGATATCCCATGGACACATTGATGGACAGAGGAGCACTGACCTTGTGCTCTGTAATCAGTGAATAATCTGGATGGGCCTAAGTGCTGTGTGATGTGGTGCCTTAATGCCTCCTGTGTGTTGACCTTACCATCCCAAGTGCTCTTGTTACTGCAGCTGGGGAGAACTTGAGTGAAATCCCTGAACATGAAGGAGAAATTGCTCTGTTTCAGTGACCATAAGGTCCATTTCTACTGTCCTTGTCCATATGCTTGCTCTTGAAAAGAAAAATCAGAGCCATGTGCAGATCAGGATGACCCTCATAAAAAACATACTGTCTGAAGAGGTTTGTTGGCCCTCGTAGTTAAGTACCTGCTCAGATTGTGCTCAGTGATGTGCAAGCTTTGCCATTTGCTGAGCTGCATGAGGCACCTGACGAGGCTTTGTGCTGTCATAAGTCCCTGTGTGGTGGAGAAAACTCCAGCTCTATATCTACTAGATACACTTAGACTTTGAGGCTCCAGGATGGTTGAGCTGGATGACGCAGAAAAAAATATTCTTTCCTCATGCTGCTCAAAACGTGCTCCACTTCAGCTGGTCTCTCTGTGCCAGCCTAAATCAAACCTTAGACTGAAAATACTCAATGCTGCCTGAAATTCCCCATCTGCAGGATATGCAGATGTTTATTTTGGAAGTTTGAACGGTGAACTGGGTTGCAAAGGGAATGCAGTACTTGGGGATGGACCAGGATGTTGATGTTTGGAGCACAGGCGTGAATGGGGAAGCTCTTCATGGCTTGGCTGCTCTGTTTGCAGCCCAGCTGGCTGCAGATGTAAATGTTCACCTGTGGTTAGCATCTTCCATTTTTCCTTTCATCAGAGGACTGGAGCATATGCCCTGACACAGCCTAGCAGTACCTTAAAAAAATTTCCCCTCTGTCACTTGGAGACTGAAAGATGAAATCCCACAAAACACCTCCCTTAACCTTTTTCTAGATTATTACATGAAGTTTTTCTCTCCCATTTTCCTTTTCCAGACACCTCTTTCTCCTTAACCTTCTCCTTGCATTCTTGCTAGCATCATTTTCCCCCAGCTTTCTTTGTTGCCATTGGATTCACTGTCTCTTCCTAGCCCAGGAGTTCAGTGCCTGCCTGGACACCTGAGCCAGCTGGGATGTGTGTATCCTGTACATTTCATTCACTGTTGTGTGATGGCAGTGTGGTGAGAGCTGAACTCTCTGGCACCTTGTGGCATCAAGCTCCACGTGTTAGCTGGGCAATCTGCAAAAATATTGATGGGCTTTCTTTTTCCTGTTGCAATAATATTTTTGGAGTGTTTTTAGGTGGCCACCATTTCTTTAGGATAAGAAAGTGAAAGTTTTCCCATTCGCCCCATCTCAGTCATCATTTTATACACTTCTGGTGCATGCTATTGAACCATTTGGACCTTGATCTTTCCTCCTAACAACCTTGGAAACCTTTCTGTGTCTCTAATGATTTTTTGGCATCCTTCTCTGGCCTCTGTTCCTGTTACCCGTGCTCTGAAACGGGCGAGCAGCATTCAGCTCATTCTCAAAGTGTGAATGTGTCATTGATTTATGTGGTGGCGTTTATAACGTTTTTGGTATTGTTCTTTATCCTATTCAACCTAGCATTTTTTGGTTCTTTTTTTCCTGATGGCCTCTGTGCACAGAGCAGATGTTTTCATTGAGCTGTCCGCAGTGACGCCTAGATCTTTTTCCTGAGTGGTTACAGTTAATTTAAAACCCATCAGTGTATTACCTCAGCAATCCCTTGATGTCACTGGTTAGAAGATCCCAGCTGGCTGCTGCTCTAAATTCTATTCCCTGTCTGTTTCCTATTATTTTTTATTATGCTTAAGTTTACTTGCATGCTGCGCCAGCTTTTCAAGTGAGGTGGGCACACTCATTTACAAGTGGGTAACACAGGCTCTCAAATTCTTCTGTTCATGTACATAAAAGTAATGTTCTTGCTTAGGTGTTTTCACAGCATAGAAGTGCTTCCCCCATAGCAGGTACTACTGAGTAATGCCAGTACAAGAAAACAAACGTGGCATATGTTTGCACATGTCCACTTTTGAGAGCTCCCCTCACTGCTGCATGAAAGAGCAGCTTGTCTGCTGTGCCTGTCTGGATTGTGCCAATGAGTAACCCATGCTGGGCAGCCCTGAATATTTGGCACCAGGCTCTTTCATGTAAAATTGTGTGGCTTCAATGAACTTACAGGGAAGGGGAGAAATTCTGGATGCATGGCAGGTTGAAAGCTGTCAGCACAGGCTTAGGCAACGTAACAGTGCCCTTTGAGATCTCTGTGTATGTGTGGCTTCATTGTTTATGAACATAAACAATGTTTATGTTATCTGTTGGACAGTTTTGAGGACCTGTAAAATACTGTGTGGTACTTTCCAACATGTAAGATAACCTAAATAATACAAGGAGTCCTCTGGTGCTGGAAGCAGCACACCGAGGGGTGCTGCACTCTGCTGTGGCTCTGGTGAAGTCATATAGCCTGGAATAGGGCATGCAGGGACATTGCACCAGGTTTGCATTAGAAAGCTCCATCCTGGAAGCCAGAGAAATTTCACTTGGCTCTCAGAGGAGCAGTAGTAAACCAGTGTTAATGAGAGATACTGGGAGACTGCAGGAAGGAGCCAAATGCTGTAATTCTGCTTACTGATTGGAAACATTGTGAAGTCCCCTCTTGCTTTGAATGGTTTTGCAAATGACCTTTGGCAACTGCCATCTCCTGTTTCAGAAGCCATGCAGCTCCTCTGCCACTGAGGACAAAGTCTTAGGAAGATGCGATGGTTTAAACAGGAAAACAGAGACAGCTGCAGTATGACCAGTTTCCTACTGTGAGGAAGCTGAAACCAGTCTAATTTTGTTAGACTAACTGTGACTCGGTTCAGTCCGTAGATTCCAATACCATGCAGTAAATGTTACAAGCTCCTTTGAGGAAAAGGAAAAAACCCTCTGATTCAAAGGCAAGGGGAGGAAGTTCCCAGCAAGGGACAGAGATGGAATTGCCAGCAATGATGGATGGGGAAAGCCCAGTAGGGTATTGCTGAGCAGGACCTGAGAGCAAAAGAGATGAATGGCCCTCAGTGACCAGGCTCCACTGAAGTCTGTGATGTGGATAAAAACAAAAGCCAGCCACACTCATCTCCTTGCTGTGGGGAGGGGATGGGGTTGCACTGTTGCTTCACTCCACAGAGCTCCTAAAGGGGTGATAGATGATGTTCTTGATGGATGAAGCTGCAGTAGATACTTCAGCTCCTGAAACCAAAACTCAGCTTGGTCCCCTCCTGCAAAGGGCAGGTGGCTTGAAGCTCATGCCAAAAGTGCTTGTGAGCAGTGTGCTATACCCATTAGCCTCAGTGGAGAATTGCTTCTGTTGTTATTAATGTAGAGCAAGAGCAACATGTCTGTTAAACCAGAGTGTGGAAAAGATGAGCTGACCAAGAGCACATGCATAGTCCTAGTGAAATGCCACATTGGAGATGTGAGTTGCAGCAAAATTTCTGAATGTGGTGGGCCTAAGCAGTCCTCTAAGAGAAACAGATGCAAAAGTTTTCTGCAAGTACTTCAGTCCTTGACGTGCCCCAGCACAGAAATGGTGAGCATGGCAAGTGTGGCTGGTTTGTAATAGCAACCCAAAAGGATGGAATATCCTTTCCCAATGGATTTATGTCCAGTAAACTTCACAAGTGGGTCAATGGTGAATGCAGTGAGGACATACAGAAGCTTATTGCCTAAGCCACATCTTAGATGGCAAAAAGCTGGAAATGGAAGTGAGGGAATACCTCCTGCTACAAAGAGTATAGGATTACAAGGAGCAGGTAAAAAAAAACCAACTAATGCAATTCTGAAGTGCTACTGATGTGGCAAGAATGTCACTGAAAAGCCATGTGTTAGGGAGTTGAAGTATCCTGGTCTTCTGCATTGAAGGAACAAGAATGGCTGTGCCTAGCAGGCAAATGAGGAAGGAAGCCATACTCTGGGAGCAAACAGGTGGGCCAAAGAGAACAGAAATTATCAGAAGAAAGCACATTTCCCACTGCCTGAAGAAAACTTGGCTGAGTCTGTAGTGGCCTGAGCCACCCAGGCTGTCCATCAACAGGGACAGGGGAAACAGATATGCAGTAAGGCCAAGATAAAAGGTAGTGCAGAAACTTGGAGGCAGTGCTGGCTTCTAACTGCACTGGAGGGAATAAATTGGCTTCCCTGCTGACAAAAGGCCTCCAGCAGACCAAGAAAACCTCTGCAAGAGGTATCAGACCAGCTCTGCCAATGACGAGGCTGAACTAGGAGGACACAAAAAGCAGCTGAAACTCTCATGCAAGCCTAGACTATGCAGTGGGAAGCACTCTGCTCACTTCCAGTCTGAAACTGGAATAAATCAATGGTCTTTTATCAGCTTTCTTTTCCCATAGACAGAACTCATTTTGCTGTGGCAGTTGTTTTGCAGATATTACGGTACCACGGCACACTTTCCAGTTCCTTGTGTTAGAACATGGGCTCATTTCTCTGTGAATCAGCTCTTTGCTAACTGCTTTGTAAACTGCAGCAGAGCAGACTATGCCTAGCACAGAGCCAGACTCCTCAAGCAGTGTTCTGGTTGATGACCAAATTCAGAGGCTGTTCCTTTCTGCAGCCTGGTACCAATCTCTGTGACACCACAGTACTTATTGTCATTTTCTTGCTGGGGAACTGCTCACAAATCTATTCTGGGATGGCAGCAGCCATTTTCAGCCTGCATTGGAAAGGTAGTTTAGAAAAGGTCTTACTGTACTGTTCGTGGAAGCAATTTGTCATTTTAGGATTTCTTTATGAGCCCAAATCCACAGGAACCTTTCTTCCTTCCACACCTTTGTTTTCCTACTTGATAGGAGCCCTCAACCCCCAAACTGTGTGTGTGCTTAGCAAGTGAGGGCTTAGGGATGCAATACCCCTGGGAACAATGTGAACCAGGAATGTACTAAAGCCAGAGGCATTGTAACCTAGAGCTGCACTGAACAATGTGGAAGAAATGCTGTCAAATCTGTGTGTGTGTGAGCTATTATATCCCCAGCTATCCCCCCTCCAAAAGTTTGCTCAGCATGCTGACTTTCCAGGAGCTTTCTCAGTGCTTGGAACAAGTTAGCTATCTCCTGCCAGAACTGAGAGAGGAACACGACTGGCTGACGAATACCATATGTTCCAGGCTGGCCAAAGGAAACCTAATTGTGTTTTGTTTAGCTTGTGTACTTAACTGGGTTTCTGTAACAGGGCTGAGTTGGTTGGGTTTGGCTTTTTTTTTTTTTTNCAGATAAATGGGGCCAATCCCTTCTACGCTGTCCTGTGACAGTTCTGTATTTTGCCCTGGAAATGCAGGGCACAGCTTTCTGCCACTTCTCTAATGGAAGGGATCAGGGGAGAGCTGAGCAAAGGGAAAGGCAGTTGTCAGCAGGAGTGATCAGAAATCGCAGGACTAAAATTTCATTCTAGGCAAGAAGCATACAGTTCTGAGGAGGAAACAAAAATGCTTAGGCTGACCAGAAGGTTCCCCATCCTTTTTTACTGGTTGTTAGGCCATCAGAATGGGAGAAGTGTGTTTGTGACCTGGGAGTGGGAGCACAGAACTGTGGATGTCTAATATCTAAATGTAGATCTGCTATGTGAAAAGTGGCTTAAAACTGGAGCTGCATCAGACTGCAGAAACTAAAGGCTGATCTCTCTTCTGAGAACACCAGGGCAGAGTACTGTCCCTAGAAGGCACAGTTGTAGCTTGCAGAAGTTGAGGTTGGACTGATGCTGAGCAAGGTTCAGTTCCTAGAGATACCTGACCCTGGATGGAGCTAGAAGAGAATTTATTCCCACTCCCTGATGTATTTTGTTCCCTCTAACTGCCATAAATGGTTAGGAGGAGGCCTCATGCCACATGATTGTCCAGCATCTAGCACAACCTCTACTGGGAGGTGGAGAGGAAATCACTGGGCATTGTTGTGTGGCATATAACATCTCTGGCTCTCCTAAAAGACAGGAGCTAGCTGGAAACCTTGTACCCAGTCTTCTCCTTCAAGTTGTTGGAGCATGTAGACATGTTCTCCCCAGTTTCCTGGACAGCCTCAGCCGTGGTGTTAACAGGGGTGTGCAGCAAGCTTTGCGTCAGCCAGGGAAGAGTTGTGAGTGGTAAGTGTATGCTGTTCTGACAGGAGAGCTGAAGAGGGTGGGGGCCTGATTTCTAACTGAGCACAAGAGGTGAAATGAAGTTAAAAGCAGCTGCCACTTCAAATGGATGTCTTCCCTCCCCATCTCTTATTTATCTCATACCTTCCTGTTTACACCGTCATTTCCCGCAGCTCCCATTCTGCTCGTTTAGAGGTCAGGTCAACCTGAGGTCTGCCCCTTTTCTGAGCACCAAACCAAGGCAAGTGTCACCATCTGATGCCACCAATGAGATACAGGCTACTGGCTGCTTCTCCCTGTAGGCTGCTCTACCACAGGAAAGTGTGGGAATGTTCCAGATTTAATGGAAGATAGAAGCTGGCACAGTTCTTGACTTCTTCCTCCAAACACATCCCCTGCTCTGCTGTGTCCTTTCACTTCTGACACACTTGTTTATCCACAGGCTGCTTGTGTCCTGATATTCTGCCATGTGCTTTGCTGCCCACACAAGCATGCTCAGCTGCGTGCTCAGCGACCCACCTATCTAGATATTCATATGTGCTGAATCACTCTTCCATGTACACTCATAGCCACGCTCACAGATGGACTCTGATTCTTGTGAGCCTGACTGAAACTCTCCTTCAATCTGCCACCCCTGTGTCTTCCAGACAGGGGATGCTCTTCCCTCTTGGAGGAAACATAGATCCTTGTAGCATGTTTGTTTAGTTATCTGTTTATTCTCAGGTCTTTAGGGAAAAAGATGGTCATGCCTCCAGCCATGTGGAGGGAAAGGATGAATGTTGACACCTCATTTCTCCAGCCTGACCATGCTCTGAGATCTGTTCTTGAAGGGCTGGCAATATGTTTGAATCCAGTTCTTCATTTTGTCAGGGTAAAAGACCATCTCATCACCTTTTCATGGCTGAATTTCCAATCTCCTTTCTTGGCCTGTGCCCCTGGCTACGTAGCATCCTGAGATGTGTGATGACCACCATGATAAACTTTGAGGCCAAGTGAGTGCTGGAGGCTATCTGTCCCACACAAGTACCCAGGGCCATGCACGGTCCTGCTGATGCTGCAGCATGAGCTTGTTGGATAAGACACTTCCCAATCAGAAACCTCCTCGAAGCAGAACATCCTGTCGCCTGGATGTCCCCTGTTCAGTGTGCAGTGTGTTAGCTCCCTCCCTGCCCCCCACTCTGATTCCACGTTGGACCATTTAAGAATTAATGAAGGCCAGATGCATGTTCTGCAAGTGTAGGATCTCTGCATTTTGGAGTAGAAGCTGGCTTGATGCCTCTGTGTCCTTCGAATCCTCAGTACAGCTAATAACAACCAGAGGCAGCCTCCTCAGTCTGAGGTAGATCCCACCTCAGCAGTGACGTCCCCGCGACCGCAAAGGATTTCTCAGGGACCTGGAGGGGGACCAGCTTTCGGCTGTGGAGCCCCAGGATCTGGTTTCATCTCTCACCAGCATTGGCAGGATGAATTTGGAGTGACTGAGCTGTCCAACAAGAAGGTGGTGAGCCAGGCCAGCACTGGATTTCTGAGGGGGAGGGAAGGAATTCAATGTATTTTGGTGGATGTAAAAGTAAGGGGTGGATCATACTAGCGGGAGCTGTCCATGTGTTGAGATAACTGCATGACTATTGCAGCCTCGTGTTACCAGGCCTCTTGTGAACTGCTAACCCTCCAGGCAGGGATGAGTCAAGATGGAATGTTGCATTCCAGACTTGAATCTGACCTGCTAAAATGCCATTGCCACAGGAAAGCAGCTGTGCTTCCTTGCTGTGCAAGCAGAGCTTTTCTCCTTGCAAAGTGCCTCAGCCATCTCTGCTGGATGATGGATCCCGGAGGATGTTGCAGAGTGGTTCTCTGGATGTCTTAATGCAAACACATGGCATGTGCTGGGGGGTGTCTGGCTTGGTGTGGATATCTCTGTGCATGTGTGTGGAGATATTAGAAAGAGGGTGACTTCTGCTGGTTACAAAACTGATTTTGTTGCTCCCTGGAGTGAGAGAGCCTCTAAACTAAGTTTTTAGCCCTAAATGTCTTCTGATTTGTTTGTGGAAGAAATTTTTGCACATGACTCTTTTATCCAGAGGGCTGCCCCTTGGCAGGAGGCTGGGATTGGTGGGCATAGATAACCAGTAATGGACTGTGATGCTGCATGACTACTCATCACATCTCTGCCATGAGCATTCAGTAATGGTTGGGCCATGACCTTGTCATATGTTAATGACCCTAATTTGAGCTTGCAGTGATTTATGGAAGGCCCTGTGGCTGCTTGTAGCAGTTCATGAAGGATATTTCCATCTCCCATCAGCCTCTGGCATTCTGGGACTTGTGCAGCTCCCTAGTAGTGGTAGGGATTTGTGCAGGAAAAAACCTCATCCCCAAACAAACCCAAACTTCTCAGATCTTCAGTACAGAACCTTCTCTCTTCTCCCCTTCTTTCCCCATCCCCTTCAAACATACCTGTGGGTAGAGGTAGTGTTATTGGAGCAGCCTGTTTGACTGCTATAATATTTTCCACTCAGATCCATTGACTTCTATTTCATGTTTTCTTTGGATCAACACCTTTTGAGAGCAGTTGAAGCTGCTTGAATTTGAATAGTTGGCGACAGTGTGTCACACTGCTATCTTTTCTTGGTTTCACCTCTAGAAGGCAGTGATGATATGTCTACATACAGTCACCCAGCTGAAGTGTGTGTCTATGTCCCTCTCAGTGGAGGTCCTTTATCTGTATACTGCCAAATGTGCCCCAAAGGAACACAACATGATTTTAGAGTGTGTTTACAGCAAATGTATAAAGGAGTCACCATTTTTCTAAACCCTTTTCTAAGAGGGGACTTTGGCTACTCTGATGACAGGAAAAACAAAAAGGAAGTTTGTTGTTCTAAATTGGTTTGTGTGTTGTTTTTGTTTTTTNATGATAGGCAAAAATGAGAAAAGAAAATATAAATCTTTTGGGCAGCTCTGGGAAACCTGAAGCTTTCTGCTAAAAACACTGTCTTGTTTTTACCTTCCAAAGGTAGGGAGACTCAGAAGAGCTTGGGTTTTCTCCCACTCAGGGTCTCTGTTTCCTAGGAGTTTGCCCTCCAGTCCCCTGTCCCTATATCCATCTTCTGTTGGCTCAGGAGGGAACAACCTAGGGCACACAAGAGCTGATTGAACAGTAGTAAACTAACAGAAAGGATAAACATGGAACTATTGAAGCAGCTTTTCTCATTAAGGCCATTTTGTGGGTTTTTTTCTTCTGTTGAATTGTTTGTTTTCTTGAAGCATCAAGGACTAAAGAATTTCAAAAGCAATTAGCAGATAGATAGGATTACACCCTCTGATGTATGGGAAGAAATTGATTTGTTTGTCTAGAAAGAGAGTCCCTACAGGAACAGAAAAACAGCCATTGAGTTTGAGGTGAGAAAAAGAAAATAGAACCAGATCCAGTGAGGTGGGAATTATCGTTTCATGCTTCTAAACATTGGCATCCCTTGTTGAATATCATCGTGAAGCTTATGATGTTTGTGGATTTTATTTGAGACTTGTGGTCTTTATTTGAGCTCTTGGAATCAAGAGGCTGAATGAGATTCTCAGCTTTCTATTTATTTTTATTTTTTTCAGACTAGCATTTCCAGCTCTCTTGATCCTGGAAGAAAACAACTTCACTTGAAAATATGAAGCCTCGAGGGTCCAAATAAGAAAACAGATGAAAAATACTCCAAATACTTTTGGGTTGGTTAAGTCTTATTATTTTGAAGCCTATATCATTCTGTTCTAGGGCCACACACAACATTTTTGAAGCTGAAAGCTGGCAACACTCATGCTTTTTATCCAAAGCACTTTAGAAAGTGGGTGAATGTTGGTGGCTATCGTGAATGAGAATGTGTGGGGGTGATCTTCCAGACGGCGTCTCGCAGGCCTGTAGGCTCCTTGTGCATGGCAGTGGGAAGTCCCTGCCTTGCAGAGTTCATGAACCAGTCATGGTAGGCCAGGGTGTCTAGAGGGGTGTCTTTTCCCCTCTTCTGTTTGCAGTTATCTGTTGGTAAGGAGGCAGTAAGTGAATTGCCCGTGCGCCCTGAGGAGAGAGGGAGGAATGTAAATCCGATTTGCCACGGTTAGTTATATATGTGACCCATTGGCAGTGTGCTGCTGGGGCTGAGGGAAGAGTGGGAAGGCACATAGCAATGGGAAGGTGCCTCATCCTGCCCTGGGACAGGACACGTGGATGGACATTGTGTGGGGCAGAGCAAGGCTGAGAAGGGCTCCTGCAAACGGAGACAAACAGGGGCGGCTGCACAGCATCAGTCACAGACTCTCCTCCTCACCACGGTGGTTGCTGTTGTTGTTTCTGCTTTTAAAACAATATGCAGGGAACCATCCAATATCCTAGGGCTTTTGTTTATCTAGATTTTTATGAGGAAAAAAACTCAAAAGAGGAGAAAAAGAAATGAGAGGGGAAACACATGCATTCCTTCCAACCAGAAAGTCATGAGTTTTGATTCAGTCTAATTACACAAGTGATATTTTTATAACCTCTGTGAAGTCTCCTTGCTTTCTTGGTGTGTCTCCATTGTTTATGTGAGAGTGGCCAGGTAGCCAAGGCAAAGTAATGTTGCGAGAAAAATTCCCTCGGTCTTGGAATATGCTGCACTCTGTTTTTGGCTTCATAAACAAGCCTGTTTTCCTGGTTTCAAACCTCTCTTAGGTTCTTTTGTTGCCTCTTCCTCTAAACTAGGGTTACTCATGTTCTGCCCAGCTGTGGGCCATGTTGGCAGCTTCATAGCATCCCTTAAATTTGCACAAAGTAGTACATAATGGGGCCAGGCCTCCAGTAAATTAAATCACTCCTGTTCTCCTTGTCCCCTTCTGTTTGCAGCAATGAAACAAAGCCCATGTGGGTCCCTATGCAAGCTGATAAGGGGTAGCCCCTCCCCAGGTGTGGCTTTCCACACTGCAGGCACATGGACCTGGGAGTCCTGCTGGACAAGCTGTCCCAGAGCCAGCAGTGCGCCTTGTGGCCAGGAAGGCCAGTGTTGTCCTGGGGCACTAGGAAGAGCATTGCCAGCAGGGTGAGGGAGGTGATTCTGTGCCTCTGCTCAGCCCTGGGGAAGGCTCACCTGGGGCACTGTGCTGGGCTCTGGGCTCCTCAGCACAAGAGAGACAGGGAGCTCCTGGAGTGGGGCCAGTGGAGGGCTGCAGAGATGGTTGAAGGTCTGGAGCATCTCTGCTATGAGGAATGGATGAGGAAGCTGGGCCAGATCAGTCTTGAGAAGAGATGACTGACTGGGGACTTCATCAGTCTGTTAGTATCTGAAGGGAGGGTATCAAGAGTTTGGAACCAGGCTCTTCTCAGTGGTGCTGAGCAATGGGCAGAACCTGATGCACTGGAAGTTTCACCTGAATATGAGGAAGAACTTCTTTACTGTGTGGGTGACTGAGCACTGGAACCAATTGCCCAGAGAGGGTGTGTATTCTCCCTCACTGGAGATACTGAAGAACCATCTGGACACAATCCTGTGCCATGTGCTCTGGGATGACCCTGCTTGAGCAGGGAGGTTGGGCCAGATGACCCCTGTGGTCCCTTCAGCCTTACTCCTGCTGTGCTTCCCTGGCTCCTTGTATGGGTGGGGCCAGTCTGTTTGGGAGGCTGCAAGGTGGAGGGAAGGTGGGAGGTGGGTGAAACCTAAATGCTGTGCTCTGCAGTGGCATGTCTTTCTGAGCAGCCAGAATGTAATCAAAAGGTAGGAGTCCAGCTTCTGCTCTACCTGCCCCAAGCACACATTTCTTACTTGGTTGAACAAGCCTCAGTACTTACTCCTGTGGTAACAAACAGCCCAAATAGCTGCACACTGTTGCCTCCTTTGGAGATCTGCTTTGGTGGTTTTGGAGATTGAGGTTTTCTAAGACAGTTGCACAGCTGGAGCCCAGAGAAGGCACCATGTGAAGCAAGGAATTGAAGAAGCAGCAGCTTGGACTCATGGATAGACCTGATGGAGAAAGGTGGACTGAGCTGTTGAGTTGCCATGTATTCTGAGTGCTGGAAATAAGTTTTGTTTGTTTTGACTGGTCTTGTTTTTTTCATCGTGTTCACCAGTACCATGGATGGTGCTGGCAATGGCTGTGAGTTGGTTCTAGCTCTTTGGTGTTGTTTTTTACCTTCCTGTAGTGCAGGTGACTTTGGGATGTGGATGTTCACGTGACTGGAGCTGCATTTAATGACCACAGGGCAGTGTTATCTAGATGTACTGGGGATTTCACAGGACCTGGTGCAGAGGATGATAGGAGCTGAAGGAAGATGTTCATCCCTGCAGATAGCCAGCATTTATCCCATAGGCTAGCTGCTGCTAGTGCGATGGTAGGAAAGTTGCAAGGCTTCTGCAAAAGGTTTCAAAAACTGGCCTTGATTTTGGTTGTTCAGTTATTTATTATAAAACCAGTAACAAATTACATATCCCTGTTTCCTTATGCTTGTTGCTCTTGAGATACTGCCCCTTGTCTTGTTAAAAAAGACCTTGCTCAGAGACCCATCACTGAAATCCATCCTTCAGTCACAGAGATCCATCCATTCCTCAAGTATTTGAGCATAGTGGTCACTAAGGTGATGTGCTTCTTGGACCACCCTGATGGTGTAAACATGGTGCTGCTGGGAGATTTGGAGAGTTCAAAGGTGAAATGTGCTGTCTCTATGCATTTGTCTGCATGGTTGCTTTGATAGCACTGCTGTGCACCAACACCACAGCATTTCTTGTGAGAAATGAAGCTGAGGTCTCAGCTGGTGAATGATTAGCTCTGGTCTCTCTTGCAAGGAGACTGTCAGTTCCAGTCTAGCACCCATGAACTCTTCCCACATCCACTGATGTTTTGTGATGGGCTGTCATCCGTACATTTCATGTTTGAAACAAGCGGTGCTAACTCTCCTCTTGGGTGGTGTTTTGGATGGTGTGGAAATAAGTGTGTGTTCTCCAAGTGTAATTTTGTCAGTGGACTGCCTGAAGAATGACCTGAAGCTTTTAGCAGAGACATGGGGAGCTCAGGAAGGAAATTCGGTGGTTGAATAGTTGAGCCCCACTCAAATGGTGGGCTCATGAAGGAGACAAATAGGAGAAGAGAAAAGAGATTGGTAAAATGCCAAAGATGACCCAGATTCTTGGGCTTAGATGTGAGATTGAGGGTGTGTGTGAAGGAAGGCAAAAGCTCGCTGAGGAATATGGCAGAAGGAGACTGCTCACCTGGCAGTGAGAGTGCTCACTGTGAGGAGTCCATAAATAGGAAGATTTGAAACAGGCCATGGTGGGTAGAGATGGAAAGATGGTATGAGTCAGAGGCAGGGACAGCCAAATTCAGCACCGCTTTTAAGCAGAGGAAACTCCGCTGACATCTTATAGCTTCGGGCAAGGACCCGCAAAAACATCTGGGCTGGATCTTGAGCAGTGTAAATCTGCTTGGGGGCCACTGCCTTCAGTGGTGCCACACTGATCTGTGCACATGAAAGCTTTGGGCCTCTGCTTGCCTTCCTGCCTTCAGTCCTCCCTGCTTTTTGGGTCTTGCAGAGCTCTCTGGCTGAATTTGTGGGTGTCAACGCAGGGGGTTTCCTGGTAAATGAGAAAAATGCTGTCCTTCCACCCTGCTTCATCTGCCTGGGATTTCCGACAGAAAGGCACTGACTAATTCCATCTGGCAGGCTGACCATGCTTCAAAGACTGCAAATCCCAAGACTTTTAACTTACAAACAAAACCATGCATTAAAAAAAAAAAAAAANAGGGATAGTCTCTGCAAAATCCAAAACAAGGTCTCAGTGCCTGCCCTGGTGCTCTGGCTGACGCCAGTGTTTTTTATGTCCCTTTTAAAACCAAGCTGGAGTGTTCCTGACTCCTCTGTTTGACACCTCCGGCTCCCTTATTCCCTTCGGTGAGTGGGGCGGGGGGGTAGGAGGCTGGAAGGGAAAGGCCAGAGCAGAGGAGGAAAAGAAATGCCTGGTATTGATCCACCAAGGCTGGCCAGACTGCAAGAAATTCCGGTTTGTGAAAAATGTTGTGGTTTAGAGCATTTGTTTTTGTTCCACAGTGGGATGAAACCAAGACTTTCTGGAAGGAGGGAGGAGGGGGGGAGAAGAAAAATGACCTTTTTTTTTTTTGGTGGTTGTTGTTGAGGAGGAACAGCCTCCCTGTGGTACAGATGCCCACACTGCGTGGCTGGGGAGTCCTCTCCTGACAGCCTCTCGTTTGCAGCCTGTGCTCCTCTAGTAGGGTAGTGCAGGGATGGGAATTAAGCCCCTGCATG
Organism: Aegithalos caudatus; assembly: GCA_013389925.1. Classification (NCBI taxonomy): domain Eukaryota; kingdom Metazoa; phylum Chordata; class Aves; order Passeriformes; family Aegithalidae; genus Aegithalos; species Aegithalos caudatus. The sequence continues at coordinate 17,434 of WEIU01004150.1, forward strand.
AATGGGTAGAGAATTCCTTCTGCCTCCAGCTCATGGCATGCTCTGGATAGAACAGAATCAAGGGGTGACCTTCAGGGCAATGACCTCTCCTGTGATAGTCTCATGGTGGAGTTTGGCTGCAAAACTCCCTGAGATCCCCTGACTTGTGACAGTTCTACCCTTACTGAGCTTTTATCCACTCAAGTGGGCAAGTTTCCCAGCTGGTGTGGGGAGCAAGCTGGATGGCTTCTGGAGGATGAAGAGGGTCCCTGACTTCAGCAATGTGAAGTAGGCTCTGACACAGAGTACATAGAAAAGGAAAGTTTTAGAGTGATTACCAAAAAACCCAACACCTTAAAGATGTTGCTCTTGCATTTTAAAATGACTGTGTTGGCTTTTCCCACAAGCCCCCTTGTCTTGCGTAATGACAATTCCTTTCAGGGAAGTGTAGAAGGACATAAGAACCAGAGCAGATCTGGGAGGGGAAGGCTTGAAGACGTTAAAAAACAGGACATAGGCATAGCATGTGGCTCTTTTACTTCCAGACAACTCTAAGAGCATGGTGAAAGGATTTCTGGGCTTAGCTTTAGGTGAGTGACGAGTGCCTTTGAGCAAGGTGAGTGGTGATCTAGCCTTTTTGCATCTCTCCCAAAGCCAGGGAGAAAATTGGCCAGCATATCTGGGAAGAGGATGGACAGTGCTGCCCTGGAGGGTACCATGAAAGCTATGATCTGGAGACACCCTCTTGGTGGCCCTGTGAGGTATTGGTTAGGTCCCAGGTCCCACCATGTGTGCCTGCATGTGCCTCCCAGGCACAGCCTGTGAAAGCTTGCTCCACCATCTGAAGGACAGCTGTGCCATTCCGGTGATTTCCACCCTATCCCCACACACCCAATCCTTGTCACCGGCTGTCAAGACAGGAATGGAAGTTATCCCATGCTTGCAGCTGGCAGCTCTTGGGAAATGCCCTGCCTGTTTTCTGAGAGGTAAAACCTATTTTCTGAATGTTAGTCAGCAAACTATGCAGGGGAAAAGACAGAGAAGAGAAAAAGAAGTGTCTGCTGTGAGTCAGTAAGAGGGTTCTTCCCGAGACTGTGGGATTACAGGGAGGGCAGGGTGAGGCTGCAAAGTGTGGCTGCTATAAGCAGACCTACAAGCCACAAGCATGAGGTGTTGGAGCTCACAGGTCCAGGAGCACAGTGGGATCTTCATTAGCTCTTTCCAAGGCAGGAGGGCTTGCAATAAAACCTGAAGTGTCTGGTAATTTGATTGTCAAAGGCCACATCTTCCAAGACAAATGCTTTGGACCAGCCACAGAGTGTAGAGCCAAGATTGCTAAGGGAAGGCTGCTAAAAGAACAGGTTTATTCCTCCAGAAGGGATTTCTCAGCAAGGGTTATATCCAAAGCTTTTCACTAGTTGCAAGGTGGTCATGTTGGCGGGTGTTCCCCTCTCCCTGGGATTTACTGCTTTCACCCAACACAGCTCTCTGGACATTTACCCACACACCTGTTGTCTTGCTCTGTTATATATATTCTGAAGCAGAAGTCTTTCAAACCTGCCATAAGCCAGCATCTAAGGATTTCCTGGGCTCTCCACCTTTCCCTGTAATGTTGTTGGGTGTCCCTTCTTACAGAGGAGGCCTTCCTACTGAAGGAGACCAATTGTGGGTCTAACAAGAGCTAAGAAGGCTGGTAGCTGAGTCTTGGCTGCCAGAGCAGCTGCTTTTGAAGGTCAGGGCTGTCCTGCCTTGGCAAGGCATGTATAAAGATGTCTGATATTGTCTGGTAACATCCAGAATCAGCAGGTTGTGGACTTCCCATTTCCTTCTGGTAACTAGGGATGGATACCCAGTGAAGACATGGATAGGACTCACCACCGTAGCTCGGTGTTTTTCTGGGTTTATTCCTGGTGTCATCTCTATGCACAGAAAGGTAGCAAAGTGGGCTCTTTTGTGCTCTTTGTCTCTTTTGAATTGATTTAGGCGTAGGTTTCCCATAGCTTCTCCTGGCTAGTGTTCATGTTGCCAATTGGCCAAAGTGCTGCAGAAGAAGGCCAAGTATCTGGCAAAGCCATTGCCAACAAAAAACCAGAGGTTAAGGCTAGAACTCCTCTCCTGGTGAAGCTGAAGGCAGGTGTGGGCCTGCAGTGTTGCATTTTGTTACTTACTGTACTGACCTAGCTCAGAAGGGTGTAAGGAGGAATGTTATTTCCTTGGTCCTGTTATCTTTAAGTTTCATATAAGAAACAAAATTCACTCTTTCCCTTATGCTGAAATATGCAGATGTGCTGTGTACCTCTGCAGGCTGTGTTGGAAGGAGTCACTGTGCTCTGTTTTAAATATTTGACAACCCCCTCATTAATTGTTGGAAAGATTGCCTGGTAATTTGGTCGAGTCTGGAGCCTGCAGAATGTTACTGTGAGTGATATGTATCTGTATATCCTATAGCCCTGGAAGAACTGTTGAATCCTGTGAAGCTCTTGGCTTTGGAAAGTCGCTTTTCAGGCACATTTTTTCCTGTAACTGAATTCCAAGTTTTTTAGCAACTCTGCCTCCCCTTTCTCTTCCCCATCCCCCTCTCAAAAGGGACATTTAAAGGAAGATACAACCATCTTCACCTTCTCTCTGAAGAGAAATGGAGGTGACATTGAAGAATAGTTGCAAATCAAAAGAAGGGAGAGTTGCCTCCTTGTATCCTGCCTGAGGTGTAAATGGGACTAATATCTCTTGGGAAGTTGTTCAACACTTACAATAAGACCCTGTATTCATTTGCTCATGATTTTGTCAGTCTCAAACTGTTCTCAGTGTCTTCTACAGTGCCATGCATGTGACTCAGGATAGATTTTTCTTGGGATGGTGTAATCTGAAATGGTTCACTCATTTCCAGGAACAAGATGAGGAGAAAATTCCATTATTTTTCCTTCTGTGTTTGAAAAAAGACAAAATGCAAGAGTTGTTTTTTGTGTGTGTTAATTCACCAAGGCAGCTGATTTCTTCTTTCTGAATGAGTCTGAGATGTCATTGAGGAATCACTAGGAGGTAGAATTCACCTCTTTTTTTAGTGCTGATTGTTTATTAGGCATTCATTCCATGTAATTTGTCTGAACTAAGCTTTCTCCATCCTCTGCGGAGAAAGATGAGGGTGTTCAATCAGCCAATCTGAAAATAGGTACCTAATAGTAGTGAAATTAATTGCATCCTAGGGGTTCATGACAGAGGTAGTTTAGAAAAATTGTTTAAAACACACTTCTCACTTCCAGACAGATGAGTTAAACCCTCTGAGACTAAGGAAGAGCCTGCTGTTTTTCCTATGAAAAGCTGATTGTTTTCAGCTGTGTTATATGTTTTGGAGAAGAGAAAACCAAAAATATATCTCAGTCTGCTCATGGTGGTGAAAGACTGGTAAATGCTTTGATGAGTCCACTTGAACAGTGCTGCTGTGGCACTTATCCCAAAAGCAAGAGAGTGTATTTATCCCTGAACCTTCCTAATGACTCTCATGGCACCATGATTCTAGGGAGGTGGTGAAAAAGCTGTCTGTCATCCCTGCAGTCTTGGTGGCTTCAGTTCTGGTGGTGCCCAGGAGGCAGGGAGGAGGTGTGCAATCAAACTACAAATGCAGAAGGACTGCTGGGAGCTGAATGAGGGGGAGAAGGCAGCAAAGGGAGCAGCTGGACACAACAAGTGTGGCATGGGAAGACAAAGGGGGAAGTGAGGACCAGTAGAAGGCCTGGGACTTTAAATGCTACAGGAAGGCTGACATGGGAAAGAAGCTGTACAGATGGAAAATGAGATGTGAGATGGGAATTGCACATGTGAGAAGGGAAGGCCACTGAGGCTGTTGGTGAGGCAAGGAACTTCAGGATGGTAAGCAGAGGTTCAAAATTCAAGAAAGACCAAATCCTAGAGGGTGAGAAACTAAGTTGTGGATGCAGCTGCACAGAATGAGGCAGAACAAAGGCTGTGGGAGACAGGCAGAAAAGGTCCGACTTGGATGGCACCAGGGAAGAATGACTGGGGATGTCCTGTAGAAAAAGGTGGCTGTGTCACAACCATGTTCAGGGGAACCAGTTTCTTTTGTATGAATAACCTGGATTTTGGCACTTATGGGACTTCTAGCCCTTGGGATATAACATTCTTTATGGGTATAATACTGTATAGACTGAATGTATCTTTTCATCTGGATTTTTCTCTCTGCCCTGTTTCCTGTGCTAAGGTTTCCTTGTTTTTCTCTACTGCTTTTTCTAGCCTTCCATGAGCAAACTTTGGGCCCAAAAAGGTTTATGTTGAACCCTCAACCATATGCTCGTCAAATGGTTTGAAATACTGAGTGAAGCATGTTAATCTCTCATTAACTGGAGTAAAGGTATTCATGAAAATGATTTCCAGGAAAAAAACCTTTGAAAGTCCCAGTCACTTTTCTACAAGGACATAGTCATTCCTTTCCTGCTGATAGCCCTGTGTTGGCTATCAGCATTATGCCTGGATCCTCATCTAAATGATTATCAAGCAAAAGGTTAAAATCAAGAGGGTTTTAAGAGCAGAAGACCTGCTCCTGATAATCCAGCTCAATGAGACCAAGGGCGGTCTGCTACAAGATCCAAGGTACAGCTTGATTTTAAACATCTGCTGAACTGCTTTTGTACTTTGAATTGCTGGGAAAAAGTTACTGGTATTCCTGGGTGGCAATCTGTAACTCACACCCTTGCAAGGGGTCAACAAAAATGGGCAATGTGCTTCTCCTGGCCTTGGAGCCTACTTGGTGTCTGGCCGTGTGTTTGGAGCCCCAGCCGATATTGCGTGTGCCTCTTGGACAATCCCGCCTTTTTACGCACTTGCTGTTCCCTGACCCGCTGGCAGAGCTGCTTGCCCCCATTATTCATCCTGACATGCTTTGTAATGCACAGAGCCAGCCTGCAAGTTTCCCTAAGACTGCAGAAGAGGAAAGAAAAAATAACCTGCAAGCATAAGGACATGCACGCAAATACGCTTTTCATGTGTTTTTCACACACTGTGTGTGCGTGCAGACAATTATGCATGCTCATCTGCACACACATATGCATTTTTTGGATTCTTGTATCCCACTGGAGGAAAACCCGAGAGTGGAAAATGTGTTGATAAACACAAGGGAGCTTTTCAGGGCCTTTGAGTTGAAGCTGCATCTTGTAGCAGCTTTCCAGTGTTAGGATGGGGTAGGGCGAAGTAAAAGGAAAGAGGGAAGAGAAAAATGAAAGCAAAAGGCAAAGTTAAAGAAATAGAGTAGAGGGAGAAGAGCAGGAGTGGAGAGAAAAAAAAAGGGGCAGGGGAAGAGAAAGGAAAAGTACAGATAGCAATGCTGCCAGAGTTTGTATACCTTAAAATCTGAAAGGTCCAAAAGTTCTTGACCTATATTCCCTGTTGCAGAAGTGTACTGCAATAACACACCGTGGTTTGTTTAAAACATAGAAACTTGACTTCATTCTTATGTTTTGGACAAAGATTTCGCAATGGTGCTGAGGAGAGAAAGCAAAAAGATTTAGCTGTTCCCTTTTACAATCTCCCTCCCTCTGCCTTTTGGAATGCTTGAAATCAAACCCACTTGCTTCTGAAATATTGTAGTATTGCTGTTTTGATGGAGCTAGGCTTGAATTGAAACTTTTAAAAAAAAATCAACCTCAAATCCAGTGGGACAGGATGCTAGAATTTATAATAAAGTAGCTTTATAGACTGCATAGTTTGACATCTCATATACAGTCTGGTGGAAACACATGCTGTGTAGTGCTGTCTGCAAGGGGACAGCTATCACATGGTGTCCTGACTCATTCAGATGGATTTTGGTTTCTCTTTGCTGCTTTTTTTTTTTTTTTTTNNTTTTTTTTTTTTTTTCCATTTCTTTCATTTAATTTGGAAGGGACAGAGTCAAGTGCTCCGTTGCAGGGTCTGGTGCACTAATGGAGTAAACAGTATTGTGGACTTGTTGGCAAACTCTCAATTTGACTTGGCTTTGCTCATCTCTGAAGAGTTATATTATTGGTTATTTATGAGTATGTGGATGACCTTTGGGCAGTGGGGAAAATGTTTATGAATCTAAAAGGCTTTGCAAACTTTAGCACAAAAGCCTTTTTTGTCCAAAAAAAATGTGAACTGTGACTTCCTCATCATTCAGCCTTGCTTGTTCTATTAAAAGTCTTTGGTCATCCATTTGCACTGTACAATAAAACCATGTGGTGCAGGTGAGCAGTCACATGCCCTAAATAGTAAAAAGTAAAAATACAAGTAAAAAAGGCATGTGAGTAGCTCCAAGAGAGCACCTGGGTTTGTTCAATGGGCTGGTGAAGGCTGTTATTCAAAGAAGTCAAAGTGAGTTAGGTGATGCTGACCCATTATAGTTGTGGACTTCCAAACCTGCAGGGATGTAGTTTTGAAATTTGTAGATTTACTTGGGAAGAATTATGATCTGTTTGAGAACAATTTGTAAGTGTAAGAAAAAGCCCAACCAGTGGCTGAATTTCTGATCAGTCCTGCTGATAACGAGTAACTTCTGCAGTTCTGCTCTCTGAATCAAACTTTGGGTTGCCCATTTTTTTGCTTGTCATGTCAGGAAATTGCAAATAGATTGGGAACCTCCACCTCATTCTCTTCCTTTTGAAAGTCATCAAGGTTGTTTTCTACCCTTAATTTTGTCAGTGTTTTTTACTTTTCAAAGTAAAAGTAAAAGCTGTGTGCTAATGCCACAGCGTGATTTGAGTACTGTTCCAGGGTCAGGATTTGCAGCTAGAAAAGGGCTCTCAAGAAGCAATTAGTGCATCCTACTTGCAAAAAGTCTGATTCCTTTTTACATGCTTTCTGAATATGCTGTCTCTGCCCATTGTATCAAAGCCCAAAGTATGCCACACTGGGGATTTTTAGTGTTTAGTGTTTTGGTCCCCCCAACGAAAGCCAAGAAATGCTGGCTATTGAACTTCCTTGAACCTGGCTTCAGCTCTCAGAATAAATCAGAGCAGCCTAAAGCTTATTATAAATTACTCCTGGTTACTGGTTGACTCCTGGAGAGTCAGGCACAGATCAAAGAGAAATAAAAAACAGTTCAGCCACAGCTTCTTTTCTGTTCTGTGGCTGATACTAAGTTTTCGTATCACAGTGACTCTGTGCCTTGTTGGTTTCTATTTTTTGGGAGGATCCTCGACCTATGGAGTAAGACAGCATTACGTGTCTGCTTTGTGCTGTCTAGGTCTTGTTACAACACTTGTCTCTAAATTTCTGAAAATGGACTACGAAGTTCAGGCAACACCTAATCCTGTTTAAGCCACATGGGTGTCTTGTTTCTGGCCAGGTTTAGCAGTGTTATCCAGAGCAGAGTGGATTTTATGCTCATTGTACCAGTGTAAGGCTGGACAATTTGTGGAGCTCTCTGGTAGGACAGTACTAGGAGTGAGAGCAGAGTGCATCTTGATTTCTCCTGTTATCTGTGGTGCCATTGTGATGTTGAGAGGAAATCAGGCACACCCAAATACTAAAAGGATGTATGCAGTGTACGTAGTCTTATCAAACATGATGTGTCTTGAAATAGCGGAAGGAGAGATACCCTTTGGGTGAACATGTCAACTTAGTTATTCTGATGTATGTCCATGAGTGTTCCTCTTCAAAACCTTGTCCCAAATGCCTTCCCCTCCTGGATAGCTGTGGCCGTATGATTAGGGCAACCTGTGACCTGCTGTCAGAAAGATGCAAAAAAATTTATTGGTAAGGAAACTAGCAACAAGGGTTGTCAATTCTGGGGCAATCTTCCTGTATTTGATGTTTTTTCTTCTCCAAAGACTAAGGTCCTGGGGTCAAAGGATTTATATGAGATCTGTACGTTTGAGTTCAGAAAAAAAGCAACCAAACCGCGCCTTTATATATGCAGAGTTTGATGGCATAAATCTTAAAACCTCAGAAAAACAGATGGCAAAGAAAGGAAGGTCTGTCTTTTGGGGTTTTAAATAATAAAGGGCTTGTGATTATTTAAAGCTGGTCTCTCAATGTTTTGAATGTGTCTTGTGACATTTGGATGGGTGGAACTGGAAATGCTGACCAGGCACCTCTAAAGTACCTAGATTGCTCCCTAGAACATGCCTTGCTATAGACAGTATAATAAAACACAGATTATAACCCTCACCTATGTTTCAAAGCTAGATTAAAAAACTCTCATATGTTCAGTGATGCTTTCCATGAGACAGGAGGAGTCTTACTGTAAAGCTATTCAAGCATTGGGAAGTCTTGTTTTCCCTCTCTTTTAACAAACCGTCCACTGACTTCAAGCTCTGAGATCTAGAGCAAGGAAAATCAATCAGGGAGATGAAAGAGAAGGAAGAGCCAGTGTTTCTGCTTGCAGCAGAGGGTGGCTAGAAGGGGACAGTGGCCTTTACAGCATGTCTTGGGGCTTGTCTCATGGGAGGAGAGCCAGCTTGCCGGATGGAGGGCTTTGATCTGTTCCTGACCACTGACATATGCTTCCTGATGAGGAGGGAGGAAGAGAATCCAGAAAGGATTGGAGGGAAAGGAAAGATGTGACAATTTCTCAGAGTTGTTCTGGCTCCCTATAGATTCTGCTGTTGGGATGCCCAAACCTTTCTCCCTTAGCTTTCAGCTGGCCATGGCTGAGGTCCAGGGCAGGAGTGTAGATCAGAGCAAATAGTCTGACGATTCTTTATTTTATGCTGGTTTTGGTGTTGCCTAACACTGCCATTGCCTTGCACACAAACCGCTGCCCCTCCTAGCCACTGTCCCCACCTCCAGGTGATGGGCAGTTACTTCTCTGCTGGTAGCCCTTGAGGGACAATGAGCTGCTGCTGGCTACCCTGAGTGAGAGGATGCAGATACTGTGAGTCTGTGTGCTATGCAGCTGGCATGTGCTCCTAGAGCATCTCTTCTGCATTACTGAAGTGGCTCTACCCCCACTGGTGACTGCAGAAAGCAGAGTGCTCTGGGTTGGCAGCAGTGCTTGGGAGTGTGCATGGCTCACAGCCCTCCTCTGGTCCTCTCCCTCTGCCCACCTGGGGAAGGAGCACTCATTGTCCTGCCAAGTTTTCCTGCTGCTTGCCACTGTCTGTGCAGGTGTTCTTTGCCAGGCAAGTCTCGTGCCACTTGGTTGTCTTGCTTCATGTTTGTGTCCCATATCACTACAAATAATTTAGAGGCTGTTCACTGCCTCGTTGATTTGCTGTCATGCATTACAGTGGCATCGTGTCTGGATTCAGCCGAATTCATTCCTTTCTTCTCCCTGGAAAATGCTGCTGAATGGTTTTCAAATGTTACACCCTGGGCTGTAAACTTGTAGAATGGTGGAAATGTCAAGGCTTTTACTCTATCTTACTCTATTTTCTGCTGGTAGTGAGTCAGGATAGCCCTGGAGGAAACCATCCCTCACTTTCCTTTCAGCCCCTTTGTAATTCTTGGTATAATAAATGTGTTAAATAGCTGGTGTCTGAGAAGCATGACATTTTAAGTGCTTAACTTAACTAAACCTGCTTCATATGATGGCAAGGTCTTGCTGCATCATTTGAGGTGTTGTTCTAATACTGAGGTGACTGTGCCAGATGTCACATAAATGCCACTGAGATGACCTCTGCTTGATGCTGACCTGCATGGTCATTCAGGGGAAGATAATTCTCAAATGCTAGAGTCTGAAATCAAAACACTGGCATTCACGGAAAGCTGTCACACACCAGGAGGTGTCAGGACCTCAGATTTGCAAAGACAGGTATGCCTGCCCTTCCCCATCACCCTGCATACAGCACTAAAACCCAGGAGGAGAGAGGTTACTCCTGCAGCAGCTTGAAATTGCTATAGAGCAGCTGAGGAAGCGATGTGTGTTGTTTACAGGCCAGCAAGGGGTTTGGGTGTGCGTGTGTCTGACTGGCTGCTGGCGAGTGCATCTCCTGGACCGCTTGGCAGGGCCATCTTTGCGCAACAAGCTTTTCAGGCACAATTCTGCTTTTTATTAGAGCAAACTGGCAGAGAAGGAAATGGGGATGGTGTGTTATGTGTTACTGGGATAAGGCAAGGGAACTGGTGGCGATCCTTCCTTTAATCTAAACCAGCTTCTGAGCAGACAGAAAAGACCTTGATAGAACTTCCTTTCCTGCAGAGGACTCTGTACAGCCCTCCTCTTGGATCCAGCCCCAGGTTTTGTCGCAGTGGAGCTCTGGATGCTGTTTTCTCCTCCATCCACCAGGTAGCTAGCCTCATTCTTCACCGCAGGGAGTAACACCAGTAACACCAAAGAAAATTTTATCTAGCCCTATCTGCAGTTTAAACTTCAGAGCTCAGGGTTTGTTGTTTTAGTATTTCTCAGGGTAGTTTTCTGCTTGTGAAGTTTTGGAAAATTGCAAGTCAGGTATCTTCAGGCAAATGCTTTGTGAGCTTCTTGCATGGATTCCCATCACCTCCCCCAGTGCTTGGATCCTCATGGACAGAAATGATCACTAAGTCTGATCATTTAGTCTGACACACTGCAGCACTGATCACAGAGCTTTATGCTGGGATCAGGCAGTCTCTCCTCTGTTTCTGCATTTGTCCTGGGCATTTGACAGCTGGGCCTGACAGAAGGCTTTTTAAAGCTCACTGGGATTCTGAGGGAAGGATGCTGTGCTCTTGTAAGGTAAAAGAGAGAAAGAGGCGTGGCTGGATAGGTTGCTGCTACAGAGATGTTGAGATAAATCTGGAGATGGCAGGCACCCCTCTGCTAAGAGCCAGCATGGTTGAGGTCTTTTTATAAGGCCCTCTTCTCTAAGGACTGCATCTCCCTGCACCTGCATGTCCATTTCTTAACCTACAAACAAATCTTCTCCCTTTTCCTTTCTTTTCACTTCCCAGGATTCTGTTTTTCCCCCCTCCCGTCTGGCAGCTGTGTACAGCTTAGCAACTGGTGTCTCCTCCCTGAATTCAGGCAGGTGAGCCACTGAAAGAAGGATGGAATTGTTTAGTCTGTGACGTTATTAGTGGAGGCAAGCAGAGGCTGCTCAGGGTTTGAGGAAGGGGAAATGTCTGTGTTAAGATGGAGCAGCTTAAAAGAATGGGTAGAACTAACTTTTAAAGATTTTTATTTTTTTCTCTCTAAGGAAGAAAGGGCTGATTTGTTTGTCACCTGTCCACCACTCTCTAGGGTTAACACTGTGTTGGAAGCTTGTTCAAGGGATTCAGGCCTGGAAGTCCTAACTATTTTTTTAGGATTGAGGGAAAACAAGGAATTTTTTTTTTTTCCTGGAAGGAGCTGAAGACAAAAGGGTCTCTAGGAAAGCTGTTAGTGGAGAGGGGAAAAGGAGGAGAGAATTGTCTCTGGTAGGGACCAGGAGAGGTGAACCCCTATCCAGCTGCCATGGAGCTATCTGTCTTTTTTTTTTCCTTGTTCATTCCATTGGGAAATCAGAGCAACAGCACACAGGGGCAGCACAAAGGGGGACAGCACTGTTCAGTCAAGACAGCTGGGTGGAGAATGCAAAATCAAGCAGGAAAAGGGCTGGAGCTTGGGAGGGGAGAAGTGGAAAATGCTTGAGCTAATCCCAGGTTCACCACTGCTGCCTGTGGGATATGGGGTAAGTCACCTGTGTGCCTTTCTAGTCTGTTCTCCATGACCTGTCCAGAGTGCAAATCGGTCTCTCAGTGTTTTTGGGTGACTGAGTATAGCATGAATGTAAGTTTTTAGAGATCCTTGACCAGAAATCTGAGAGAGAGGAGGGACAGAGTTAGGATTTCAAAGCAAAGCTGGTGCCCTGAGATTCAGGGTCACTAAAGGGCTAATTAGTTATAATTGACAAAGGATTTGTGTTCATTGGGGTACAATTTCACCTACTTCTGCATCTGAGCTCTATCTACACAAACGGACTAAATGTAAGTTCTGGGCCCTTTCTTAAACTCAGGTTTGCTTTGTGCTAAAGCTGCAGCTATGAGAAGGGAGCAAGAGGACATGGAGTACCATAAAACGGACTGAAGTTGTGTACCTCTGGAGGCAGGGGAACATCCTGGGGGTGGAGTGAGTCCATGGGTGCCTTTTCTTACAGTCATTCCTCCATTCCTGTTGTTCACCACCATGGAAGCTGGATATGTAGCTAGAAGGACATCTGTGCTGGGCCAGTGTGGCTGTCCCTGTGCTGTTACATTCCAGTTGCAGTTATACATGCCAAGTGCAATTGTAAAGGCCTCAAGCATCTTGGACCCTGCATGACCCAAATCTCTAAAGGGAGTCTGCATCCATTGACCCAACAGAGGGTTCTGGTAGTCTTAGATGGAAGTGTAGGTTTTCATGTCAAAACCTGAAATTAGCTGTGTGTTTTCTGCTTTTCCAGAGCCCTGCCAGCCCTACTGGTGGGCTCTGGCACATGTCGTGCCCCCCTAGCTGGGTTGCAGAGCTGAACTGGCCACCCATGTCCAGCTCAAAGAGACTTTGGAGGCCTGTCTCCCTTCCCTGAGCTTGCAGAGCCCACGCTGACCTTCCAGGGGGTGCTGTGTGTGGGGCTCTCCAGCTGCACAGGGACGGAGCATGGAAGAGGATCGTTTTGGGAATGTAGTCCCATGACTGCAAAGGGTTTGCTGCCCCCCTATGGATTTGACTGGCGCGGCCTGGGCCAGGGCACCAGGGTGGAGGAGGTGGCAGCTGGTGGAGCCAACTGCTCCTTCCTGCCATGTCCTTCCCCTTCAGGCTCTCCCTGTGCTCTGGTGCCGCTGACAGGTTGGGGCCTGGGCTCCCACTCAAGTGATTGCATAAATACAAGGTTTCCCCAAAGCAGCTCCATCTGTGCAGGGCACTTGTTCCTCAGGACTCCCTTGGTCATGCTGTGCTTTGCCGGAGTTTGTGCCAAACCCAATACCTGCAGTTTAAAAATAACATTTGGGTGTGACAGCTCCATTATTTACCCAGGATCCAGCATTTTCTGGTGGGCAAAGCCAAACACTTGGAAGTCTGGGGCAAGACATTCTCTTCTCATCTACCACTGTGTTGTGTATTACCTCCTGCTGCCTCAGTTTCCTTGCTGATGAATCAAAGATAATGAAAAACAGCCTATGGTAACTTCTGCAAGGCTTAGGTACCTTAAAGATCTCAGTTAGGACTCTCCTCCAGAACCCATTAGCAATATAATGCCAAGGCAGACCAAACAGTTGCACTGCTTTGTTGGCAACCAAACTTTGAAAGAAGCTATTGAAACAGAAATATGTAGTAAAGGACATCCTGGAAGGCCTGTGAGAGTGGCATTGATATGTTGTTGGCTTGTTCTTCACCCTAGAAAAAAATCATTGCATACTCTATTCCTCTTAATTTTCAACACTGCTTCCTCTCTCTGTGCTTTCACTTCAATGACAGCTCAATGACAGGCACCTTTCTTCCTGACATTAATTATGTCTTAACTGTGCAAACAACCATAACATTAAGGGAAAGTCACCTTGTGTATTTAGTTGCTTTATTCTTTGTTGTTTATTTATTTTAAGGAAGTCAGAGCATAGAGCTTTTCTTTAGAGAATCTTCATTCAAATAATCTTTCTTTTCAGAGAATCTTCATTCAAATAATCCTTCCCATCATGGAAAAATGTGGCTTAGGAGACACGAAGGTTGTGACAGCTTCACCTGGGACAGTACAAGCTTTAGGAGAAATGAAACAGGTGACACCAAAATGCTTTGACCTTTGACTGAAACAGGAAGTAACACAATGTGATTGGCACTGTCCTGGCTTAAAAATAGCTGCCACAAAAGCCTTCCTTTCTCCTCTACAATACACTTAAGGAAATGGTTCATCATCACAGGCATGGACTGTTTGACATCTGCTGATACAAGATGGGGGTTCTGTATTCTTTGCTTCTTTATGATGTACCAATAATATCCTGTAAATTGAGTTTTTCAGTTTTGGGGAAGAGAATCTATTTTCTCTCTGCTGGAGACATGGTGAGCGCAGCAGGGGTTGCGTGCTCAGATGATGTGCCTGGTACAGGTGTCAGGAATTGGAGCTTGTTGGAGGCCTCCTTGGAGCTCTCTCATGGGTACCAGGAATATCCTCACATTCTAACCTGAAGGCATAAAACTGCTGAATTTTAATAAATGGCAAGTTTTCTCTCAGCTGTCCATTAGACCCTGGAATGCCATGAATTTTTCTGAAGAAGCCTAGACTCTTTGGTGATGTGAACCCAGCGTGGTTTTAGTGATTCTTGCAGCTAAGCTAGTTTTCTGCCAGTTGGGAAGCATCCTGAAAAGCTTAAAGTAGCCTGCCTACAATTCACTCCAATTCCCCCCATCTTGTGATGACAGGTTTCCACTCATATTTCCATTCTGCAGATGGCCAACAACTTCTGGGCCAGACAAAACTGGAGTTTCTAGAATAGCTCAGATCAGACCTTGACTTGGAGCCAAGTCCTACAGATGTTTGGGGCTTAGGCTTGGGCCATCCATAAACAGATCTACCTACTCAATCTGAAAGAAGCAGCAATGTTTGAAGGGGTTTGCCCACCTGATGGACAAGCAGGAGGAGAAAATACTACCCTGACATGTCCATTAACTCTACAGTTACAGAGCTGGGCGGGTCCCTGACGTACGACAAGAGATTCTTCAAAGTGTGTGTGTGTATATATATGTATATATATATATCTTTTAATGTTTTTCTGGGTTCCCCCACTCCCCTTTGTTTTTCTTGTAACCAAGTCAGGGAAGGGGAAAAAAAAAGAAGGAAATAGAAATTCCAGAGTGAGCAGGAAACAGCGAGTAAAATTAGCCAAGAATCTTCCAAACAAATGTGTGGCTTACACTTAGGAGAGCTTGGTTTTGTTTACTGTTTGTTTTGAATTTCCAGTCTTTGCCCTCAGATCAAGCCTCGGGAGAAGGGGGAGCCTGGAAGGAGGCTTCAGATGTCTGCACAGCTCTTATATGCTGTGAAAAGAACCCTGATGAAAGGTTAAGGCAGTGGGATGGATGATACCCAATAAAAGGCATGTGCAGCACTTCTGATTGCTTTTTCTGTGGAATCCTTGTTTCCAGAGAATCTAATCCTCCTAGTGATGGCCAGGAAAAGTGGCTGTGAGGGGAAGGCTAATGCCTGTTAACCTCTTCAGTGCTGTGTTCCCCAGTGTTGTCACCTGCGCTGTGGGGGAACCCAAGGGCTGAGACCAGACGATCTGTATCCATCTGCACTTTGTATGAGAGGATTACTTCTCATCTGACAGGCATGAAAGAAACACAAAAACACAGAGGAAAGTGCAAGACCTCTCTCACTTGTTAAGCAGAATCCAGACTGGGTAGTTTCTTAGCAATTAATTGATAAACTTTTAACACACTAATTTTCCCATTGGAGCTGGCTGCATATGTAAAAATAAGCATAAGCTAAATAAATACTTAAGTGCTTTGCAAGGCTCAGTGAGGAATTCTGATGTCTTAAGGCATAAGTCAACTCTGAGAAGACTTAGAAATAAGCAGCCTGAGAGGGTAAAATTTCTTATTTACTCCCGCAACAGAGGATTTTTACATCCCTTTTTGTTTACAGACTGCTTAGTTTCTGGTCTTGATGACTGCTGAAACCAGGTTCCTCATGTTGATCACTCCCTGGTTTGAAGCCATGTGGTTGTTCCAGTATTCTCTGTCCTGTAAACATCTCCAAGAACATGGGCACAACACTTTATCTGTCTCTCGTTAAGTAGAGAATGTGATTGTTATTACGCATGGAATTGTCAAACCAATCTGGTCTCTCCAGACTTCACCAAAGATCAGGCAGTTTCACCAAGATGCCATCTTCTTCTTGATAGCTGACACATAGAATGCTAAGAAATTAAAAAAAAAAAACAAAAACAAAAAACTTTACACAAGCACAAGTGCCAAAATACAGGCGGAGTGCATGTCAGGGAATTATTTACAGTGGCTGAAGTTTGAAATCTATTGAGGCTGAAGTTAAAATATCAGCTGGGATCGCAGCCCAAGCTTGGTCACAAACAGAACGCGTCAAAAAGTGCTCAGGAAATGAGCAGAGGCCCTGCTGAGCAGAGCCAGCTCTTCTGTGGCTGTTCCTTCCCTTCTGGAGATCCAGCAGAGAAAGAAAAGCCCTGGGAAGAGAATAAGAGCAGCTGAAGGGAACAAGTGTCATTGCAGTGCACTGCTCAGCAAGTGCACTTGAGGCAGTGATGGCCCAGGGGAGCTGAGGGCCTTCACAGCAGAGGCAGGGAGGAAATTTGTGGCAGACCTAATACCTACCTCACAGTTATTGTGGGTAGCAAGACGGTCAGAGTGCATTAGAACATCAGGCAAATATTGCAGTGGTTGTGAATTGGTGCTTCTCCACTGGTTGTGACAGTTCCATGGTGGGACAGACTGGATGATGACTTGGTTTGTTGGCAGCACCCTGTAGAACAGCACAGACCAGGTGGGATCACCTGAGGACAGGTAGTGCAGGAACAGAACTGAGAAGGGTGTGCCACCCTGGTGGCAGTGCCTTTGGCACAGTGGATGGTGCATGTAGAAGTAGCTTGACAAAGGCACTGCATAGGTGCACACCAGTGATGTAGCTCACCAAACCCAAGCAGGAGATTCTATAACTTTTGCTTGTATGAGAGCATGAAGCATAGGCTGCATGGGGAGAAAATGAGTAGGAGGCATGCCTGTTGTTAAATTGCTAGAGAAACACACACTGACTTGTTGATCCTCTTGGGCTTCCCTTTTCTTTTCTCAGCTCTTTGGTGTGTCCTGAGACAGGCAACAACAACACAGTGTGTGTCTCTGCTGCTGCTGTTGTCATCCTCCCCACAGATATGTCCCCCTTTCCTTGAGAGAAAGGCAGAGATTGATACTGACCATGGACCAGCATGTATTCCCTATGGTAGAAAGAAGTGTGACCTCTTGTGATTACAGCGCACCTGTGATTAGACCTTTCCCTCTCCAGAGCTGGGCAGGACTTGTTCAAAGAGCCCTTCATGCACAGCTGCTTGAGCTCGCCTCCTCCTGGGTCTGGGAATATTTCTTCAGGGCTAGTAATGAACAAGGTGGGACTGTCTCCATCTCTTGGCCTGCTCTGGTCACCCACCACATCTTTAACTGACCTGGATAAAAAGCAGGAGGTGATCAATTCATCCCATGGAATTAATGGTGACTGCTGATGTCTTTCAACCTACTCCTGTCCTGCAATACAACTGAAGAGATTCCAAAATCTCTGAACTTTACCACAGTGCCTCTGATCCATCCAGGGGCTTCTCTTCTGTGATCTTCACCTGGAGTTGGAGAATACTCTGTGTGTAGGAGGAGTCAGAGATGCCTTCCTGTCCACATGCATGATGCCTTCCCAGGAATGCTAGAAGGAAGGTCATGGAGTGCAGTGCTGTGTGATCTGGTGTGGAGCCCTGCAAGCTAAATGAAGCATTTCTTCTCCCCAGGGAACACTCTCATGCTCTGAACAGCAGCAGCACTGTGAGGATAACCCCAGTGTGGGCAGGGGGCTGACTCATCTCTCCAGAAGATTAACACTGTTTATTAATCACTGCTCCTTTGAAGTGAAAAAATGGAGAAAACCTCTCGTGGCCAACACTGTGATTAACCATCTAATTGTTCTACTGGTATGTTTGCTAAAGGGGCTTTCTTTGCTCTGTGTACACTAAGAAATAGTTTCTCATCCTACCGTTGTTTCACCCAGTTGTTTCACCCAGATGATAGTCATTAGCAGTGTACCAGAAATACCCATTGTATAGGCCTTGTCCTGACCTTTCTTCCCCCCTAAGTCCCTGGGTCTATCCTCAGTGTTGGCAGAAGAATGACAGCTCTTCCAAGTAAAGTCCTCTGTTTGTTCCCAAAACATGCAGGGAGTCAATTCATGGAACAACCAATTTCTTGTCCCTTTCAACTGACCTCCAGTCATCTTTTTCATCATGGGAGACGGTGCCACAAGTGATGGAGAATGTCTCAACATCCTTTTCTGGGAGAAGATTCCATCAGGCTGAGCTGCAAGCACTTGCTGAATTGCAGAATCACAGCCTCTCCCACCAGCTCTGAGGATGCACATTCCAGATACAGCTGGTGTTAAAGCACAGGGTTTTGGAGGGAGCTGGCACACCTAGCCCTAGCTGTGGGGATGTCTTCTCTTCAGTGCCTGTGGGCTTGCAAAAGGGCTTAAACCTTGTTGATGCTCTGTGTCTCCTAGACTGCTTGTCTTTGCTTGAAATAAGAGACCAAGCTTAAGTCGTGGGACCTGGCAGAGGACATATGGGTGAGCTTTAGTCTGATCTGCAGTACAAATAAGGAAAGAGATCACTTCTTCTTTGCCTGCTTTGATATTTATGTATCAGTGAATATGGGAAATCAGGAGAAGTGCATCTTGGCTAGCAAAATGTAAATGAAAATGGGATCAGTGGAGGACTACTAGTTCTGGAAATTTTTGTCTAATCATGCATTCCAGACCAGGTTCCATTACAGGTACAGATTCCATGGAAACACATTTCAGTAACATTTCAAGCCATTTCTTACTATATCCAACCAAAAAAACAACAAAAAAAGGGAAACTGTGAAATGAGAAGTAACTTAAAGCCAGGGAAGACTTATTCAGTCTCACTGACATTGCTGTTTCCTTCCATGCACTAGTGCACGTGGTGAGCTTTGCAAAAGCAAGCATTTCCTTAACCCTGCTCCTGTGGATGTCTATGCAAGTGTCGGTGTGTTTGGCACCAGATCCCAGAGCATCTCAGATGTTCCTCTACATTATGCACAATGCAGTGGTTGATCTCAAGAAAGGTGTTCTCATGCCCTGGGCACCTGTGTTGCAGCTCAAGTGTGGCGAGAGGCTCCTGTGCTGTGTGGTGCTGCGAGGCTGTGGGCTGCAGCTAGAGGGGGTGAGCAGGCAGGAGATAGTTCCAGCTAAAATTTCACACTCAAAAGCTTTCCATCTTGCCCCTGTCTTTCCTCCTTCCCCTGATATTGGGTGGCACCTGTGCACCTGCCTCCAGTGGAGTCGTACACACGCAGGTTCATGTCTGTGTGTGTGTCCAGGTATGTGTGGTGTATCTCAAAATTATCATGACTTAGCCTGGTTTGTGGCCAGGCATAACATGAGGTCTCAGCTGGTGGCTGAGGCTGAAGTGCAGGAGGTGTTGTGCACATGTCATGAGTAAATGGCCCTTTCCTCAGAGTTCCTGCAGTCCAAGTGTATGCTTAGGAACAACAGATGGATACCACAAACACACAGGCACTGTGGGTGGGGGAGGAACACAACACTGAGATAATGAAGATGAATGATTAATGACTCAAGTGGGTAAGAAGGGGCCAAAACACACTCACTGAATGGTTTTGGTGATGCTTCACAGGAGCCTTGGCAGAGGTGGCCAACAGATACACTGTATTTGGGAGTTGCTCATCATTCACACTGCTAAATTTCTCAGTCCGTGGTTGTGGCAATTCAGCTATAATATTATATTGTAGCTATGCTGTAAGATGGTGTAAGTCTGTTGTATTCTGTATGGAATGCAAACCCAGCACACTGAAACACTGGTCCTTAAAGGAATTTTGATCTCGTAGGATTTGGCCCAACACCCACTGAAGTCATTGAGCTCTTGACCCTTAAGGGATTTGGGACAATCCTAGAATATTCAAGTGGGCTCCAAACTGAGCAAAACAATTGAGATATGTATTTAAAATAATAAGAAGAAATGTTTTGTATGAAATGCATTTAATATATTTCTGTTTGCATGTACGCATTTTTACCATATGAAATCAGAGTGGGTTTATATCTGCTGCATCTATCTTAAAGTGTGGTGTATATTACACTGGACTGATCAGTTACATGATTAAAATACACTGTAAATACACAGCATGCCTAGCACTAGCATGGTTTTGAAGTGATTTTTAACCCCAGTCTTTTTTGTTTTGTTGATATTTGTTTCCTGAGTTGGCTTGGTTTGTCTCATGAAGTTCCTTCCATTATTTTTGTGGTACTTGAGTGGCCAGCTTGTCCTAGAGATCACCCAGCTTGTCCCCACTTGGACAGGTTGGATGTTGGTAGAAGAGGATCACACGTGTCAGCTCCCCTTGGAGTGGATGAACACAAAACCTCAATGCTGCTGGGCTGGCAAGTTCCACCACCACTGCTTTCCCTCAGAAGTAAAGAACACAGGGTGAAAGAATGCAGGAGGTGCCAAGGAAAGATTTCCTGCTTCATCACACACAATTTGGTTCTGTGTCAGCTCTGTGTAAAAGGCTTGTGCAGATGGGTGGCCAGGTGGGATTTCTGATCATTTGACTCTGCTCTGGAGAGAGTTGTGTATGCACAGCTTTGGACTGCTCTCCTGAGTGAGCTCAAATTATTACAAAGTCATTTCCAGTAAGTCTCTACCTCTAAGGCCGGGGTTGCTCTGACAACCACTCTGGGTGGATCATCTGTGGCAACTGAGCCTGGAGCCTATGGATCTGAAAGGACAAGACTCTATTGTTAGAGCTGGAAGCTGAAGTCCTTTCCTCTGGCAGTAGCAGCTGCCTTATTTGTGAACCCCTCTGAAAGTCAGAAAGATGAAATCTCCACCTGGCCAGCACAAGTTATGCTGCAACAGAGTTCACAGGCACTGGATCCAGCCTGATGTCCACAGATGCTGCATCTGTGCTCACTGTTTGGATGGCTAGTTCTGTCTGAGGTGAAAGCCTTGTGTGTAAAAGGGGTGCATGTCCTCACAAGGATGAGCCTACTCTGACTTGCACACTTTCTTCAGTGCCTAGGTGAATCTATTGCCATGGCTTATATTTTCACGTGTCTGGGGGTCAGTGGAGATGGATCTGTGTGCACGTGATATACCAAAGGGAAATATTTACAGCTGTTGTCACACACATGCAAAAAAATCTTGTGCTCCTTTTTAAGCAGAGCTTTTCAGACAGCCAGACTCGGCATGAGGATTCAGAGAAAGATGCTGGCTCTGATGCCAAACTTGTGGTTTCCTTTAACTCATTTTGCAGGGCCTCTTTTTGCTGGCTAGAAAGCCTTAACTTGAAATACAATTACCCAGATGTAGGGAAGAGTCAAAGCCCAGCCATACTAGAAAGGGGAAACTTCCCCACGTTACCCCTTCACCATCAACAGTGGCACATTTTGGAAGCTTTCCAGATACAGGGGGAAAGCCTTGGGCTGGACACCTTTGTAAATGCATAGCTGCAGATATCCACTGACTTCAACAGAACTTTGTTCTGAGTCCTCTGCCACGAGGAAGAGTAGGTAGATGTAGGGTCAGGTGTAATCTCAGTGCAGTGCAAATTAGTAGTTTCATTAGAGTCAATTGAGAAAAAACAATGGAGAATCTGACTTCTTGTGTGCACCTAATTGATTTTAAGAATGTAGTGAACTTCCTCCTAAAAACTGCCTGCTTTTGTTAGCTCTTACATTCATTCTGATCTGCTATCATTTTAAAAGATCCTAAAAATATCTATTTTTCCGATGCATTGAGAAGCTGGTCTCTTTTGAGATGTTTTCAGCATTTCTGGTTCTTTCTTTCACTTGTTCCGTTCATTTAGTACTTCACCTGTGTTTCCTCTTCTTCATTTTTTTCCCCCTGCTTCTCATTTACCTCTTCATTCTTTTACAGCATTCAGAAATACAAGATTCTGGAATTAATTGAAGTGAAATATTTCTATAGAATGGACCAACACATGAATCTTTGTACTGCAGAGTTTTTTTCTTAATCACATCATTTTTCCCCTCTGGTTCCTTTGTGGGTCTTCACTCAGCAATAAATACAGTGGTTACTTCTTCACTGGGGCTGTCTAAGTGCCCATCCACTCTCAACCAAGTCTTGAGAAGAGGCTCTTGACAGTGGAGGGCCATGCCAGGAATCCGGAGCCAGGGTACCACATTCTCCTTTTCTGTCTGAAGATGCTAGAAAGTGATGATAGTATTTAATTCTGAATATGAGTCAAGAACACCATGAAGCTGGAAACAGTTATTTTCCTTCATTTCTGTAAACAAGGAAATCAGTTTAACTCTGATCTGCTGGATGATGGAGTGGGTCTGAGCTGGTGATCATGGTGGGTGATGGTGTTCTCTGGTCTGCAGACAGCAGCTGTTAGTGGAAGTAGAGCTGGTGTAATTTGTCCTCATTCATTCACAGGGGCAGCTCTGAAGGCCATGTAGAGACCTGGTGTACACAAACTTGTGCCTGTTTTCTCAGGGAAGAGGTGATCCTATCACAGAGGATACTCCCACCTCTCTGAGCCCCTCACTCCCTGCCCCTGGCCCAAAGGGCCTGTGGAGCACCCCATGAAACAGAGATACTTCCTTGTGAGAAAGGTCTGAAAGTTCCCACATATCATCCTAGCAGACTTCAGCTTTGCTTGCCTTTTCTGTGGCAGTAGGAGGTAGAAAAGTCTCTAGCCCATGGAAACCCTGAGTGGGTTAGGAAGTGGTGTAATGTTTGGGAAGTGGGCTGGGTGGTGCTTGCTCTTGGGAACAAGGAGACCATCCTAGTTCAGGGGGTTAGACAGGATTGTCACAGGTCTGTCTGCCAAGTCTTTGGAGAGGGACAGTGGTCTTACCGGTGAACCTTTTCTGTTGAGGTGAGCTTATTTAAGTGGTGGAGCTGACACACACTAATGTCTTCCATCACTGACTAGCCAGGGATCATTGAAGGTTTGTAGGTGTGGGATAGTAGTTGAGGAAGAGGATGATGTGGCTGTACCTTTGTTTTCAAGAGAGGAAGGCAATGGTTATTGGGACAACGGAAAGGCTGGTGAAGCACAGGGGTGTCACTGGAAGAAGGTACTGTGGATGGATATTATCCTACTGAGGGTCTCTGGCAGAGGCCACGTAGACCTGGAACATGCTGGAATGCATGGGAGAGATGATTTGTAGGCTGGAGCTGCAGCTGAGACAATTGTATTCAGCTGATATGTTGGAGAGGCAATGAAGCTGCCAGTGTGATGGAGTTCTCAAAACAAGTAGGAGATTACAAAGAGGAGGTGTGCACCTTGGGGGAAGGACCTGTGCTCGTGTCATTATGGGAGAAAGGGATTGCTAGTGAAGGAGGCCTAAAATAAAAGCTGGTTTTTCTGAAAAAGTGAAAGAAATGGAAACAAAAGTGATGTCAGTAGAGAGGAGCAACTAGCCCCCACTAGAACAGAGATGTAACCCATAATGAGAGCTGAATAATGGTGCTAAAGAAGGAACATGAACACAGAGGAACTGGAGTGCTGGAGACAGAGCAGAATATCTATAGTTTCAGGAAAGAAAACCAGGTAAATAAGCATGTGGTAATGGATATGTGTCAGTAGGTAGAGGAGAGAAAGAAAGGACAGATGCTTATTTGCATGGGTGATACGTAGTAAAATAGTGCCTGGTCTGTTTGGGATATGGAGTTGGATCAGCTAGAGACAGCTGAAATATACCTATGTAAATGTTGTGAGTCTGTAAAAAATGTAGGAGCTTGAATTATTCATACCAGTTGCAAAAGTGAGTGTCTTGAGGTAAAAGAAAGGAGGATGAAACATAAATACTGTTGAATGTGATTGCTTCCCAGGAAAGTCAGAAATCAAATACAATTGTGTCTCTGTATGCAGAAATATTGCTATATTTTGGTGAAGAATCTGGTAAGGACAGCATAGATGAAAACAGGACATGTGTTGGTCAAAATAGTTTTGACTATGAGTTTCTAGCACTGAGGTTGTGGTGGCTTTGATTTTTCAGGTAGAGAATGAAAAATTACAATAAACTGTTATCAGTAATGGCTGATGAATTATTTCTTCAGATTTGTTTTCCTCCTTCAGTCAGCTTTGGTACTGCTTCTTTTTGGTGCAGAAACTAGAAAGGTATAGAATGGACCGTGAGTTGATTAATTTTTAAATGAAATGGAATAGCAAATAAAACTATCCTTCCAGCTCAGTTTATTGATTTCAAAAGGATGAACTTCTCAGAGAGGTTAATGTGCTCAGCTGGGTTGAGGAGATCAGCCATTCAGATGTGGAGGAGTTCTCTAAGTACAGGGTGCTGCAGCTACTTCGAATCTGTGCATCAGGAAGGGGCAGGGGGTCAACCAAGCAAGGGTTTCTGTGCTTAAGTTAACAGAAAAGGGAAAAGCTTGTGCTGGTTAGCTATGAAGAATATTTGCACAAGACAAAAGGATATGCAGGAGTTTCCTAAACAGTCAAGAAATCAGATTCTGGGATTGTTTGTTGACACCAAAACCAGTTTTTCATTTGTTCTTTGAAGAAAATAAAAATCAGGGAGAATTATATGGTAGTTGGTTCATACAATAGACTTCATACAAAAGACAGAATTTAATGACCCAAGACCAATCTGTCTGTCTGTGGTCTTAAGATGAAGAGATGTTTGCAAATATGCAAGTTGTATGGTTCAGGATGGAGACAATGTTTAGGCTATTGTGTACAAGGGGAGATGAAAGCAGACATGCATAAATAAAATCTGTTGGGGGGTCCTGGCTGAGCATTGCCTGCTGCAATCATTCCCCAGCCGCAGGCAGCAGGGCAATGCTCAAGACTCAGAAGTCTCCCTGGCTAGCAGCCATTTTATTAATAGATGGGGCCCTCAGCTCTACTCTATCTGCACAGAATTTTTTTTCTTGATCCCCTTTTTGTCTGTGTTTGCTGTGTGACTCAGTACCCCACATCTGAAATGGCTGCAGGTGCCCCAGACACGCTGTGGCTGTTTGAAGTCAGGCAGTCTCTGAGCAGATTATACAAAGATGAAGGCACTTATTTTACAGAGAGCAGTTTGTTCCCACTCTCCTCACCACAGTGGGGCTTTCCCTCTGGGAGGAGGTTTAGGAGTCCACACAGGCCTCCTGTGAGGAACAGGTGATGAGTTGTCTCCCATGAATGTCTGCAGAGGGGCAGTCGTGGCATCTTCTGGATTTTTTTGAGGGAAGCCTTTAATGTGGCAATGGTGCACAATGTGAGATGGCAGAATACTAGAGGACTAGTGACTGTTAGCCAGTCACTGTTTGGTCTTGTGGTCCCTGTTGTCATTGTTTATTCACACATCAACTTATTTTGGGTG
This sequence comes from Aegithalos caudatus, assembly GCA_013389925.1. NCBI lineage: Eukaryota > Metazoa > Chordata > Aves > Passeriformes > Aegithalidae > Aegithalos > Aegithalos caudatus. The sequence continues at coordinate 42,363 of WEIU01004150.1, forward strand.
AAGAAAGATCTAACTCATGTGAGTGCAGCATGTGCCAACAGAGGAGCAGAAGTTTGCAGTGTATTTGTGCTGTGTTTGCATTTTAACTTCTTGCACTAATCTTTCTTAAGAAGTTTCTATTCTTCTCTGCTCCATTTTCTGGTTCCTCAAGGAACTGCTTTAATGAAATACATGACCCAGAGTCAGTCCTACATCGAGTGACTTTGGCTGCTCTCCATGAAAATCTTCATTTCTCATGAACTGTCAGCAGGGAGTGTGACAGACACATCTGTCACAGGGAACTGGTCTGCTTTTGGCAGCTGTTGCTGGTGGCTGCCATGGCTTGGGTCAAGTGCTTGTTCCTCTGACTTCTCCACCCGTGCCTATTGTGTAGGTGTTTTCTGCATACTTCAAGGAGAGTCAAACTGCTTGTTGACATCTGATAAAGAATTATGATAATGGGGTGTAATTTCTTGGAAGAATCCATCTCTACAGAATTTTCCTGGGCTCATCTCATAGTATTGCACCTCTTGCAATTGTCTTGTAGCATTATTACATATATAATGACTCATCCGGGGAGATATTACTGGTGTTTCCTGGTCCAGCTTCTTTTCTACTAGAAACCATTTAGAAGGTGAATAGGGAACATGTGCCAAGTATCCAACTATATCCAGGTTGATCACTGATGGGGAGAATGACCAGTTTGAAACTTGCCTGCTATACCTAAAGCTCTTGAGGAATTCTGGTTTAACTTGGAGTGAGGAGGCTGTTAAGGCATGTACTTTGGGCTCCAGGTTGGTGGGAACTGGCTTCAAATACCAAAAAGTTTCCCAGTACCAAGGAGTGGAATAGGTGCAGCAGAGAACGTGCCACTCTAGGAGTGTGTTCAGCTAACAGCTGTGACTGTGTGTGCCCTAGAAGTAGGTCATGGATACATCTGCTGACTTGAAGGCTCCCAGTAGGTTTTTGTGCTGCCTTGGAAGAGGTGAGGTAATGTATCCTATTTGTGTCAGCCAGTCTAGTTTGTAACATGTACCATAGTGCCGGAGTCCAGGTGACCTGCCTGGAATTCAAAAGCTGCTGTTCCCCAGCGGGTCAGCAGCACAGAAGCACAGTTTTGATCCCTGTCTTGTGCAGAGAGAAGGCTGTTGCCAGAAGTCGATTATTTAAAGCATTCTCCTGGATCACTACAGGCTGCTTTTGCTGCAGCTTTCTTCTGTGCTCTTCTCCTTTGGCTTTGAATAACATTGCTTGTAATTTTGCTGGCCTTCACCTTAGTGCTTCACAGACAGTCACATTAATGCCTGGCCTTTTAAAAAGAAAAAAATAAAGTCCCTCAGTGTTTTTGTTGGTTTTCTTTGGTTTTGTTTTTGTTTTCTGTTTGAATTCTAACTAAAAGTTACACTGCAAGTTTAACTGGAAGGAAATGTGGGGGTGTGTGCTTATACAACAAGATGGCAAAAAATAGCATTATTGATAGATTTGCTAACTGTCCTCCTCATGTTAAGTTTGCATTAGCAATACTTTATATCTTTAAATCAATAAGGAGTTTGAGTGCATAGTCCCAGAACAAACCTGTATTCTCCTGCCAAAACACTGAAATGTGGAATGTGTTCCTGCTAGTTACATGATATTTCTTTCTGTGTCTTTGAGCTTTATACTATCACTCATTGTCACGATATGGTATCCTTTTCAATTCCAAATAATTTGGCAGGCCTGTAATCACTGGCTTCTCTTCACTCTTGGATTACGGTGATGTTGCTTGGAGAATGTGCTATGTCTAGTAAAAGTCAAGTACTCCCTCCTTTTAGTTTGTCTCCAGATGTGATAAGAGATGTTTTTCTTCTATGTTCCTGCTTGAACAAGTCATTCTGTGGTGGTGGTGTGGGAGGCACCACTGAAAGGGTTAAGTGGCTTTGAGCGCTTGCCGAGATCCCAATTCTAGGCTGTTCTAAGTGACGAATTCTGGGTCACTAACAATGGGAATTGTTCTGAATAATCTGATAATGTTCTTCTTGGTTGTGTTGCTTTGTTTCAGGGTGTTGTCACTTCATATCTGTCTGGAAGTGAGGTAGTGGAAGGAGTTCTGCAATAATTCAAAACTTTTCCTTTGCTCTTTATCCGAAATCTTTGGCCGGTGCTGTTGTGTGCTGGGATGCCCAGCCCTCCTGCAATGAAATGGGAATTCATTCTCCTCTCTTCCCTCAAAGAACTTTGGCATCTAAGTCTGAGAGGTAGATTTTTATTGAACTTTCTTTTCATGTACATGTACCTGGCCTGTCAGAGTAGTCTGTGAATGACAATGTTCTCAGTGCCAGAGAAACATCATCTCTGGGAAGGAACATAAAACATGTGGTAAGTGCCACAAACATCTACTAGATCAGACAATTCTTATGGCATTCCTTTAGGGAATACCTCTCATAATTTGACTCAAAAGAATATGTCTTTGTTACTTGGAGCCATCTGATATCTCCTCTGATCCAGTGATTGTTTTAAACTTCAAAAGCTCTTGTATTCTACCTGTATGGGAAGGGTGGGAGTTTAACTCTTTTGTCTTTGTGCAGCATTTAAGGAAAGTCAAAATGTTTCCCCTTTAACCTCTCTCTGAAACCACTGGCTCAACCAGATGCACCTTAAGTCATTTATTTATTTTTAGTTCATGTGACCCTGAGGCCTGGTGGCTTCACAATGGGCAGAGGTTTTGGAGTTCAAAAGGCGGACCTGTGTCTAGGAAAAAAACTTGTCAGCTGGAGGCCAGATTTTTCCCCTGCCTTTAAATGAGTTTTGCACAGTAGTCACTGTCAATTTACACAGTAGGGTTGGTTCTGGGACAAATTATTAGCCATTGCAATTGCACTCAAATTGCTGAGAGCTTTTGCAGCCCTTCATGGAGTGTTTTAAGGATATGTAACTGTTTTTTGATGTTCTTATCTGGGTGTGCAAGAGAGTTCAAGTTTTGCTAGGGAGGGGGAAATACAGGAGAAGCAATCTGATTTACAGGTGGTTTTGGCTCTTCTAGATATGCATTTTGAGTGCATTGGAGTTATTGCATCTGAATGCTTTATTGCTTGTCAGCTGAGCAAAGGTAACCGAGCCCCAGGGGTGAGGCTGTATGCACGAGCTCAGCTCTCACCAAAGCCTCTTTCCTCAGAGTTCCCTTTAGGTTCGTGTTAGAAGCTCTAAATCTTTACTGGTCTGTCTGCCCTCCCCCATGCTGCTTTAGGGCACTTAGAACCAAATTCTGCCCCTGATGCTACACGTGAGCTTACTGCAAACCTAAGCTTCTCTTAGTTTTGCTTGCTGGAAGCTTGGCGGATTGTGACCTGCCAAGAGACAGTATGAACAATTCTCAAATCTTGGACTATGCTTTTTTCTTCTCCCAAGAAAGCATAGAGTATGGAAAGACAACGAGGAGTCATGGATCTCATAAAATATATCTCCCCTTTGGCTTGGATTATAATAACAACATGTCTGAGTCACCACATGGTACACTGATATGAAGCAACTGCCTGCAGAAAAACCAAAGCCATGCATTTTTTCTGAAAAATGAGGGGGAAACAAGAAGAAAAAAAACATTTATTTTCATTCTTTTGGCTAGCCTAATTTTCTTCTATTTCTCATTAACCTTTAGAAAATAAAGCCAGCTTTCCTGAGGGAAAATAGCACTTCTTTGCCTCACCCCACTAGAGCTGCCCTGCAGTAGCCAATTTTAGCTAAAGGCATGCAGTGGTTTCTAGGCCCACTGAGTTGAATCTTACTTTTGGTCTGCAGGGGTCCTGCCTGTGTGCCCCACAGAAGCTATTGCTGAGACTATGGAAAATTGTCCATCTCTTGAGCCGGATGCAAAGTCCCCTGGAGGACAATGTAACCACTAGGAGTGCTGAACAGATTTCTTGTTCATGATTTCTGTTCAGATCCCAAGACCACAAAGAGATACCATACCCCTTTCAAGTTCCAAGCATGGAGTTCCATTCTAGCCTCAACCTTTGAAGTTGCTTATCTGGGCTCTCTGCCCTCTGAGGAGAAGGTGATGAGCACCCCCAGAGGTTGGTATGTCCCCACTTACATGAAGCATCCAAGCCAATTTCCTTCTGTTGGACTTCATTTCTCCAGAGCCTGTAACAGGAGATTATCATAAATACAAATTTTTGTCACCTAGAGACAGATGTGATGAAGGCATACAAATTTGGTGGCTTCTGTAAGTGGTTTCTCTTGCGGTTTAGTGATCACAGGTCTCCTTATCTTGTGTCTTCACAGAGGAAGATGGATTTTTAAACTCCAATTTCTTTATCTCCAGATAACCACAGATGTGTAACAGATGGCTGGATTTTCATCTTGGGTGATGCAAAGAAATCAAAGAGCAGAATCACTTGGGTTAAAAAAGACCCATAAGGTCATTGAGTCCAACCATTAACCTCATACTGCCAAGTCCACCACTAAACCTAAATGTCACATCTGCGTGGCTTTTAAATAACTCTAGGGATGGTGACTCCATGCCTTCCCTGGGCAGCCTGTGCTTGATGACCCTTTTGATGAAGAAATTTCTCCCACAATTCAATTTAAACCCCTCCCGGTGCAACCCAAGGACGTTTCCTCTCATCCCATCACGTGTTACATGGGGAAGAGATTGATATCTATGTGTAAGCTTTAAAGGAGGTCATTAGAAACGTGCAATGTAACTGAGTTTGTGTGCAGAAGTGTGGACTAGTCTGTATTTTGTGCTTGAGATTGTGTAGAGAATTTATTTTCTCCCTAGAACAAAGCAGCATGTGTTTTGACAGCCTGGAAAATTGGGAACGTGGCATGAAGATGTGCCAAAATGACACTTTAGATAGATGATTTGGTTCTGGTACTAAGCCATTATAATGGCTTGGTTAAAATGTGGAGGGCTGCTTCTGTGAAGTACCTGGAGAATGTAGTCTAGAGTGAAACTGTCCTCTGCTTGCTTCAAGTCTGGCCTTGCCTGGAGGCATTCAGTGCCATGCACTGGTAGGACTTCATCTATTTACATGTGTCTGAAATATGTGGTGGCATGTGATACTTTACAAATGGCCTACGTGGCCCAGCATGAAGATTTGAAGAATTCCTTGGGCTAGATTGTGGTCTAGGAGCACCATAGGCATGTTAGTGGGAGACCTTCTCTGGGATGAGTAGAACTTTCCACAGGTACCCATCTTGATGTCTCTCCCCATCTTTTCTTGAAGAACAAGGTGTAGAGCTCATCAGAAGGATTTCAGCAAATGAGTTTTGTCAGAAAGTGCAGACCTGTCTTTCCATTGAGGACTATTTCAGGAATATTTCAACATGAATGATTTCCAGTGAGGCAAATGGAAAAGGGTTGACATAGGCTATCCCAAGGGGTGCTCACTGGCCAAACTTTCCAGAGGCTTTCATGCTTGCTGGGTAATTGGTTTTCCAGGCTCTGGAATCTCATAAATAGGGTTCATCCTACCTGTCTTCCTCCTCCATGCAAAATGATGGGATGCATCAACCTCTGGTTTTATCTCTCTTCTTATACTAACTACAATAGGAATTTGCCTGCTTTACAATAGACACCTAATTTCTGGGCCTTAAAATAAATCACAGATCTCTCGCCACATGCCCAAATGCTCCATAGGCAAGATGGAGAAAAGAGGGAAGAGGAAGAGGTCAGTGTTTGCTTGTGGGGAGGGATGAACCTCAGTTTTCTGTGAATCAGAAAGTTGTCTGTGGCTGTGGTTGTGTAGGTGCCTAACTTGCTTAAGAGCTTAATGCAAGAATAATTTGTAGTATGTTGTAACAGCAACTTTATTGGTCATCAAGCTTGCAGATATATGACAGATGGTATCTTCCCTGTAAGCCACTAGATGGTGATCTTTATATTTGCTAGCCACGTGCCTAGGTAGGCGAAGACACTACTTAATATAGAAAACCTTTTTTTAATTTTTTTTTTTCACCACAAAGAGACCTCAGTGCACTTCCTAAAAGGAAAGTGAACATGGACCCATTTGGCTGAAACCAAAACAAATTGCTCTTACTGTAAGAGTGGAAAGTGAAATTGCTTTTGGTCAATGTTTGAATGGAGAGGAGACCGGTGGTCTGCTCCCATCCTTCATCTGCAAATCAGGCTCTGCTCATTTGGAGTGTCAGAGTCATCTGAAGTGTGCTGGGGTGGTCTGCTGGATTCAGCCATCTGGACTGCCCCTTTTCAGGGTCTGGCTGCAGTTGTAGGTTCACAGACAACACCTGGAAATTTAGTGCATTCAGAATCTCTGATTTTGGCTTGCCTGCCTGGTAGTTACCCTTGGGAAGCAGACAAGTAAAACTGAGTTTGTTTTAATCAAAAGGTAACCATGGCTATATTTGTATTGGAAACACCTCAACAGGGGTGCCTTCATGCTGGTGTTTGTACTCAGACCTGAGGTGCTGTTGCATGTATCTTGGGCAGGTTCTGGCATGGCCTTCTTGGTCACAGACTAATATAGGTTGGAAAGGACCTCCAGAGGTCATCGGTTCAAGCCCTTGCAGAACAGGACAAAATTAGCTCAGAGCCATTTTTCCCAGTCCAATTTTGAATTTCCCTTGAGGATGGAGGTCCCACAACATCTCTGAACAGCCTGTTCCAGTGATTGACTGCTTAACTGGCCTTAAATGTAAAACTGTTTCCTAAAATCTAGCTAGATTTTTCTCCCATTGCAACTTGCATTGTTCAAGCAGAAAACTACTTCTAAGTAACCAGTGCATAACTTTTAGAGTGTCTGATGTAAGTGAAATGACATCTCATTCCAGTACTATAGTCACTTAGTTTAAAAGTAATGTTGCATTATTGGCCATTATTAATGGGATGCTAAGGATCTGATTTATCATCACCCTGGTACCTCAAGGCATCATTTGTAGCAGTTGAAAATATTTGTGGTGGCAGATTTAAATGCATCATGTGTCAAGAAGACAGGGCAAGAAGCCCTGGAAGAAGCTGCTGCATCTGATGAATCCATACCAAACTTCACAAAGACTTGGGGTGGGGGAATTGAGGGATTCTTTGTAGAATGCAGTGCTGTTTGCTGTATTTTTCCGTGATGTCTGCTTCTTCTGGTTCTGGTCCAGGCTGTATGTAGAAGTTGCAAAAGTAGCACAAATGAGCCCCTGTTATGATGCATCTTCTTTTCCCAAACTGGTGGCAGACAGTAAAGGGTCTGAGCTAGTCTTGTAGCACAAGATGACTGGAGTGCTTGTCTGGGGAGGCCTTTATTTCAAGGGAACAACACACTGAGCAGTAAGCACTTGAAGTTACTGTCTCTTGACCAACCTGTCCAGCCAAGCGCTGCCAAGGATGCTGAAGCTCAGCCAGAAGTGTGGCTGCATCACTGCACTCCCATATGAGGAGAGAGCCATGGTTTGCCAGGGCTTGTGGCAGTGGCCTCAAGATTTGTGTTGTCTCTTGGAGGAAAGGGCAATTGCTGGAACACTTTAGAGAACACATCAACCTGCAGGATGCCTGACTTCTCTGGGTGTGAAAGGTAGTGGAAAATTTGATGGGCAGCCCAAAGAACAGGCTGGCCTGATCCTTCTAAGGTACATTGTCTCTCCAGAAGCTTTCCAACTGCATTTCTGCTGAGGTACATGTGTAGACATCTATAAAGGAGGGCTTGTTAGCTTTTCCCAGGCAGATGGATGTTCCAAAAAGTTTGCCTTTCCCTTCCCCCACACTAAGATGACTAACCTTATTCCAGTGAAATCACGGTCAGTGTGACCAGAGAAAATACCACACAGACAGAACTATTCTGGTATAGGTAAGTCTCAGCCAGCACCCAAAACCAGTCTATGTGAGAAGGGCTTGTATGTTCCTGGACCAAACTGCATCCAGCTTGTCCACTGAGCTGTGACACACAAAACATTTGTCCCTCCAAAACACTAGCCAGTCATGACTCTGTTTTCTCCCAGTGTCAAACAAAAATGCTGGAGAAAGACACTAGCTTGACATCAAATCACCTCGAGCCAAAGAGGAGCATGATTCAGGGCCTGCCACTTTCTTGTCCCTTTTGGTTTTGAGGATGCAGGACATGACATGGCTGTTTCTAGACCCTGTGGTTTTCCTTCCCTCAGTCTTGAGAGAGGTGAACAGCTACACTTTGCCAGCTGATTAGAAGCGCTCATAGATGTATTTACACTGGGATGATGACTCTGCTCCCAAACCTCCCCTTCCAAGCTGTTCTGCTCTGTGATGGACCCCCAGGGATGGTTCCTGAAACCCTGGGCTTGTGACCTCGTCCCTTCCTTTCCTTACTGTAGGTTTGCTTCGCGCACTTTCACACACGCGTGCGCACACACTCACACTGTGTGTCTCTATACACACCCCTCTGGGTTTCTTTCTTTTCTTTTTTGGCTTCCTCTCACTGTATTGTTTTAAGTTGGTGCCTGGGCTGACCGCCAGTTTAAATTTCATCTGCCTCTCTCCTCCTCCTCCTCCTCTGCCCCCCTCCTCCTCTCCCCCTCCATCCCCAGAAGTGATACTGTTTACTTTCTCTGCTGCTTTCTCAATGTCTTTGTAGACACTGCAAGGGATATAATCACCAGCTGTGGAGAGCTTTCTGAAACTCGAACTTATTCCTCAGTGCCCCAGGCGAGCAACCTCGCCATCAAAAATAAATAAATAAATACAACAATGCTGTATTTAAAGACAAGAAAATGCATGTTTTACATCTCGAGCTGGATCTCAAACAGTCATGCCTGTTTTTTCCCTCCCTCGTGTGGAATCGGTGGGCTTATATATAGATGGACAGCTATTTAGCCAGGGGTTAAAAAGGCAACCAAAAAAACCTCCAACTTCCCCTCCGCCCCAAAAGAAAAAATGAGAAAACCCAGCCCCAAAGAGCAGCATTTTCCTTTTAAAAATATTTTCCCCTTCATTTTGCCGTGCTGCTGTTTCACTTTAATTTTCTCCTTGGCCAAGAGGAGGAAGAGTCCAGCGTGGAAGTGTCAGACTTCGAAGGGCACTTTGTCTGCCGGACAAAGCCTCTACAGCACTAAGGCGAAGAAAGATTAGAGGATAAAAGTGTTTGCCAGGATCTCCTCTTCCTTTTCTTCTTCCTCTGTGTGTGTGCGTCTCTCCCTTTCGGGGAGGAGGTGAAAGGGAGGTCAAACCGTGCCTACTGACCTCTGCCCCTTGCCCCCTGTGAACCAGAAGGAAGCCTTTGAAGTTGTAAAGTGCCCACAAAAACAGCAAACCAAACATGCCGCTGGCTTTTCCCTCCCCTTCTCCCGGCCGCCAGCTGCCTAATGGAAGGTGACAGTGTGGAGGCAGCGGGACGGGGGCTCGGAGAGCTGCACCTCCACCCCGGCCCCGGCAAGCACTTAATTGGCACCGTAAAAAGCCCACACACCCGGCACAAGGGAGAGGAGGCTCCACCAAAAGGTGAAAACAAGCCGCTGCTGCCTCTCCTGCTGCCACTCTGAGCAGCTGCCGTGTGGCTGAGGGAGAACTCCCGCCTGGGAAGTGTTGGGTGGAGGTGACTGGGGCGTGCTGGAAGAGGTCACTGCTGGGAGAGGTTCCCTAGGTGTCTGCTGGCCCTGTTGTGGCTTCTGCTGGCACAGGTCATGGTTGGCACAGGTAGCACCACCCCTGTGGGTTCTTGTGCTGCTCCTTCTGCTGTCAGAGCCGTAATAGGGGAGTCAAGGTTCCATGAGAAACAGGCAGAAGAAACTGAGAAAGTACTTTCTTCTCTTTCCCTTGAAATTTGGGGGATTTCTGGAAGCAGTCCCAGTGCCAACAGCAAGTCAAAGTTTGTTGTATGTTGTCTTGTGGCAATAAGCAGGGCCCCCAAGCACCCAGCATATTGGCCTTGAGCGAGAGGTGGGGTTTTTACTCTAATACTTTGAGCATGGTACCTGTGTTGTTTCTGTTGTTGTCTTTGAGGTCTTCACCTTAACTCTGGGAGGTGTAGCCTGAAATATTTTGGATGCTTTGAAAGGATAGGGAGTTGGTTCTCCTTTGTGTATGAACATCTTCTCTGTTTCTCCCTGGACAGAGGGCTGTCCCTGTTGGGAGCTGGGTGGCCAAGCACAACCCAGTGGGGCCCCTGAGCCTCCACCTGAAGGAGACTGAGTCTGGCAGAGTTTTGCTGTGAGCCCTGGTCTTCCTTCCAGCAAGCCAGTGCTTTGTGTGAGATGCCAGACTATTGCTTTGGCAGAGGGTGGCTTGCTTTTAAAGTTTTCTGATTTGTTCCCTGTCCAACAGCTCTTTCCTCTCGGTGTATTGCTGGGGTTTGCTGTTGCCCCCACTCACATGACATGGGGGTCCTGCCCCAGGACCTCAAGAGCCTCTTCCAACATCAGGCAAGTTGTTAAACTCTGTTGCTTTGTGCATAGGGTAACATTCTCATATACCAAAAATGATTCCTAAACTCCCTAATGTCTGGCCCTAAACCTCAAAAAGCAAGATTGGCTGTTAGCTGAAAAAACAACAACAACAACAACAAAACAACAAAAAAAATCCCAGAAACCAAAAAGGAAAAAACCCAAACCACCCATCAGCCACCTTTCCCATCTATTGCAGGTATGCTTATGCTGGCTGCAAAACAATTGCAATCATGAGCCATGCACAAGTTCAGTAGTTTCAGCTGCCTTTTTCCTGTGCTTAGTGTAGTTTTTACCCTTGGATGCTGGGCAGGAAATCCCAGCCCAAATGAAGTCAAACTGAGATTTGTCATTGACTTTGTGGAACCTGGGACTTTGCTCCTTATCTACAGCAGCAGCATTCAGGGATTCATATAGAATAAAACTCCTCTGGCTCTTGTTCTTCCTATGCTTCTGAGTGCCCAGATAAGCCCTGTGGGTTCCAGCTGGCATTTCTGATCTCATTCGTCTGGGGCCTGATAAGGTGTTACAATGTCCAATGTACAAAATCCTGTTCTGCAGTTTTACCTCCTCTTTTCCTGTATATATTTTTTTTCATACTGGAAGAGAATGTAGCATTCCTGCCTGATAACCTGTAAAGAATACAATAGCTAACCATAGCAAAATAATTAATGTGCTGTGTGGTAGTAGTGGCTGATGCTCCAAGCATCCAGAACTGAAACTGCTCTTTTAAAAAATTTAGATTCAGCCATGTCCACCACGACTCTTTGTATGGGTTTAATCAACATCCCTTAGTCCTTCTGAGTTCAGTAAAATCTTCTGTTTCTCATGTGCAGTTATTGTATGATCTCTCCATAGCACCTCTACAGAGGATCTGATTTTATTACCTGGAGTAGCTGAGATTTCACTCCCTCTCCTTTTGAAAACAGGACTCTGTTTTGTGTGCATGTCTACTGATGTAGAATCTAGAAGTGGATTCTCCCTTTTCCATCTTTAACATGTGCTAGACTTCATCCAAGTTCTTAATTTTTTTTTTTTTTTTAAGTAAAGTAGTGTTTGTTAGAGTTTTGCCATTCCAGTTTATGAGGCAGCATCAGGTTCCCCATCTCAGATTCTATTATTTCCCTCTGGGCTCATACCATGCTTACCACATAGAGAAGATTTCAGGAATTTGCTGTCATTGTGTAATAGTCACCATTCAGTGTAGGGAACCTATGTCCAGCTGCCTAAACATTGAGTGTAGACTAAGGAGAGGGGAAGGCACCTCTGGGGGTGGTTTGGACCACATAAGTAGAACAGGAGCTAGGTTCCTACCCCCTGGGCTCTGAATCATGTTCAAAAAATGACTGCCCCTCTCTCTGCAGTTTGCGGGGAGTCTCAGTTTCTAGTTTGGATATCTCAGTGCAGTCCACGTGGTGAAATAGTGTGAGGACCCCCCTGCTTGTTTACTTGAACATCCATTAGAAGAAGGCTGTGCTCCCAGTGTCCTCAGGCTCCTCTTTGAGGGGAGCTTCTCTGGGGATGACTGCTTGTTAATGTATTTTTCACCTCAAGGTCCAACTTTGAAGTAGGACCTGCTTTCACAGATCTGTTTATTTGTATTTGTGTGTTTGTTTATTTAAGGGATAGCTCTTTTCTGTCTCCTCTTCAGACTTGGTTCTCCTTGCATATGATGAAGAACATTTTTTGCTTGAGTGAGTCACTGCTTTAATTTCTACAACTGCCTGCTCATTGCAGCATTGTCAGGAGCCAGTGTCTCCATGGGTCTCTGCTCCACATTTACCCTTGTGCAAAGCTTGACTTTGCATCTTGAGGAGATGTCTCATGCTTTAGTGCCAGGTGTGCTTATTGGCACCCTGCTTGCCAGTACCTTTGCTTAAGGGGGGCAGACAGTCCTGGCTCTTGGAAGGTGCTGCCCATGAGGAAGCAAAGTCTATCTTCTGCAACAACTTGGTTTAAGCCTGACTTTGTGTTACAGCACAAATTTACGTTCTTAGAGTCTGATTATTTCCACTTTTATGACCCCAGATTTGTGGTCTAGGATGCCAGGAGACTAAAGGGCCACATTTTTTCCATGATCAGAATATCAAAGCTCCTCCATACTTGTCTCTGTCACTGGTTTTGCTGGGTTTTGCTTTATCTTACCTCTCTTTTACCTAAGAGAGGTAAGATAAATCTATGCCTGCCTGTCTTTGTGTGCCTGGCTGCAGTGCAAAACAATGACATTTCCTTTGAAAAATCCTCTGTGGATTACAGCAATGCAAAGATTTCCCCTTTAAAGAGTTTTCTTAATATTATTTAATAGTTTTGCCTGCTATGTCCATATTAGAAGGTGAATGTTCCTGTGAGTAAGCTAACTCCCCATCAAGAGAATGGACCTTCTTGTTTTCCAAATGTCTTTCTTTGGCAGCCTGTGATCCCCTCAATTGTCCTACAGTGTGGGCACCCCTGCACTCAGGGTCTCAAGGCCTAACTCCTATGTCAATTTTAGTCTGTGTGGTTTCATGTAGCACTTCCTTCCATTTGCTGCCCTTTTCCCACCCAGGCATTTAGGCAGCTTCTCTTGTTCCCTTTTTGTTAAACACTGATTTTGTCTTGGTAGCCTGCAAAATAAATAGAAGTGCTGCAAATAACTTGCCTTTGGGGGATTTTTTTTTTCTGGAAGGGAGGCTGATTGACCAGCCACTAAGCTAAGGATATTAATATCAGCTAAAATCTCTAAGCCATCCTGCTGATGATCACATCAACATCTCCTGATCTCCAAAAGACTTTGTATAGCTTTTGTCTTTGCTACTTTTGAAGAGTTTGAGATGAAAAGACAAGCACTAAAACCTTCTCTTTTGATCTTAGTACGTTCAGATACCTCTTCTAGTGTCCTAGAGATGGTGAGATGCCACAAAATGTTGAAAGATTATCCAAAAACATGAAGGCCACATGGTTGGTGAGACTGGATGCTGAACTATGGGGTAAAGGCATTTTGTGATGGTATGACTTTAGCAGGTGTTTCTCAGCTGCCTCTCACTTACCATTTTGGTACCTGTGGTGTCATGAGAACATAGTGGGTGGGATAATGTTGTCAATGCACAGTATGACTGCAAAATCTCCAAACACCAGAAGCTTTATCTCAGTGGATCAATGAGACCCCTGGTAAACAAAGGACTGGCAATCATCAGGCCTGGCCTGATACACGTTGCAGTCTACATGGCACGAGTCTTGGTGTTATCATGCTACTGTGTGATTTGTTTTTCTTCAAGTTTGCAGCTGGAAACCAACCCAGAAAAGTACCTTTATCTCTGCTTTGTATTTTCTCCTGCAGATGACATTGAATTCACAATTCCCAGCATTCGAAAACCAGATTTATTAAGCACCAGATTTCTCTATCTCTTTCCTCAATTTATATCACTATCATAAGTTAGACAACAGGGGTTGTAACCCCAGCAGAGAGCTTGTATTTGAGTATCTGCTGCTGGAATTCTTGTGCACCAGACAAACAGTGCAAGCTCTGGGACCAGCTGTAACAAGCACAATTCTGGGAAGCATTGACTGCACCATTTTTAGTGTCCCTGCGTTTAAAGGGCAGGTTGATTTCTTCTGCTTGGCATTTAAAGGGCAGGTTGATTTCTGCTGCTTGACATCTATCAGCACATAATCTAGTCAGCCTGTTCTTTGCTGAAATGTACATTTTATTTCAGATCTTCTCTAAAGAGAACTTCAGAGTATGCAGACACAATAATGGGTTCGTTGCCACACAGGTTCCTACTATGTGCCACTCCTGTATGGAACATAAAGCTATAATTCCCCTTCTAAGGAGGGACCTAAGCAAGCCAGAGCCCTGTGGTTGTACAAACATTCACACACACCATCTGAAACAAGCCATCAAGGATTATTCCTGGAGTGATTAGGGACAAGTCCTAACAAGCCTTCATAATAATGCAGACTATTTAAAGCTTCTGAGGACCAGGATCATGTGGCAAAGGGCAGGGTAAATGAAAACAGGGTAATTTTTGATGCCATGAACGTGCTAAAATGGGAGGTGGGGAATGTTTCTGTGAGTCTTTGGGGGGAGCTGACTGGAAGGAGGGGAACATTATAATAATAGTTAGCATTTATGTAACTCTTCACGTATTTAAACCACTGCACAAACACTGACTAGGGAGGAACTGGAATGCACTGCATGATACCCGAGGCAGAGCTATTTTATTTTTTTTCTTTTTTAGTGTTGATCTAGGGTAACAAGTAGCTCTAGTAAGGAGAGCAGCAGCATGGCTTGGCTGGCACATGAGTGGGTATCACTTATTGCAGCAGGGCCAGAGGGATGGAGAAAGAAATGGGTATGGCTGTGGTGAGTAGAGTATTCCCTGGGGAAAAATGGGAAGATCTGGCTCTGTCATGTCTTCTTGTGTGCCCTTACACCCTTTCACCCTGAAGGTGTGAAAGCCTTAAAGAGCCATGTAATTCTCCTCGAAGTGAACATGTTTTTCACTTGGCTCACTATTTTCTTGGCAAAATGTGAACAAATAAGTGCAGTGATCAACAGCTGTGATTTCTCTCCCCATGGGGTCAAGGCCAGGTTGGGGGATTTGAAGTCAGATGGAAAAAGGCATTTCCCCATGGCTATGATGGCACACTGAGGTGAGAACAACTGCAGGTGCAGCCTCTACCAGCAGCAGGCCTATGGAGGAGCAGCAGGGTGCTTGGCCACCCTCTCTCAGGACGTGTGTGTCATCCATCAGGGTGTCTGCCCTGCCCTGCTGGGAGGGAATCTGTGATGATACAACCAGGGCAGCAGCAGCAGATCCCAGCAGCTGCAACAGGCCTTGCTGGTGCCCCATTTCCCAGCATTAACCCAGGGTTTCTTTTTGCTACCTGCAACGTCTTACGCATTTCCCAGAAGGTTTCTTTTGTCTAGTGGTTGAGAGGCTCCTGTGGGGGCCTCAGTTCCAGGATGCCTGGATGCAGGTGCATCTGCTTTTGAAATGACTGAGAGTTGGGTGGATGACTGAAATGGGAGGGAAGATGGGAGGAATCAACTTTTTTTCTGGCTTCTTTGCTGAACTGAAAACTTTGAGGACTTTCTTCAGTTTTTTTTACATTCAGAATGAAATATTCAAGGCTCTCGACTTAACAAAAACAAAAAGAAAAGTGTATAGCAAGATAAAATCTCATTTCAAATGGAAAAATCAGCTTTTCTCAAACAAAACAAAATGGCTTGATTTTTACTCACTTATGTTTATTTTCTTCCAGAAAGAACCAAGTCACCAGAACCACTAGGGTGGTTGTTTTCATCCACTGTTAAAAACCTTTGGTCAGTGAAAACATTTCCCTGAAATATTTATTTTAGTGCTCCCTCTGAGCATCTCTATGTTCATCATGCTTTCTTCATGCAGGATGCAATACTGGGCTCGTGCTACCCACTCCTTCCAAGGTCCCTCTTTTGATTTTGATTTTTTTTTTACAAAAGAGTAAAGACAGAATTTACAAAGGACTGCTAAAGGAGTTGGGAGAAATCTTCTCAGTTCCAGTTTCTCCAGTGGAAAGGAGAAACCATCTATTTAGTTTTCTGTTTACAGCTCCCATTTCTTGTGTTGTCTCCAGGATGGAGATCAATTGAGAGGGCTGCTCTCGTGTCCAGTCTCAGGTGGAGATTCCTGTATCCCATATGCCTGGATTTGTGGTAGATCTTGCTTATTCTTCCCAAGTGAGATCTGAGTGCTATTTTACATAATGTTTCCTCTTCTCTTTCAGGCTGTTGTGCAGCACTTAGCTCTTCCTGCTGACTCTCAGTTATGAAATATCTTCTTCTCTCTAAATAGAAAGGCCTGTCTTGGTTCTTCAGAGCTTCCTGGGATGTTCCTACTTGTGGACTTGTGCAGAGGCCTTGCTCTCTCAAGTCCTGTTTTTGGCTGTTGCCAGAGAAGAGCTGTTGCCTTGAGTATTTTTTTGTGCCAGTGCCCTCAGCTGTTGCACAAATGAGCTGAGCATCCGAGGGTCACCTTTTCTTGCCTTCTCCTGTGTGCTCCACTGTTCGATACCCAACCTAGTGGCTTGGAATCCTCACAAGAAGTGTCTTTGTCTTATTGATGGACTTGGCCCAGGTTGCAAATGTCAGCCCAAGGTGTCAAAGTGAGTCACTGCACACGCATGCATCTTGAGAGGATTTTCCATGCAACATGATGAAGTCATTGACAGCCGTGTTGTGCAATTGTCCATCATGAATCACAGGGATCAGTGACTGAGGAAGGCTCACAAGTGGGACCAACTTGTGTAATTACCCCTAATAACATGAGTATAGAACAAATTAATTAATAACTGACATGTTCTTTCCACTCACTTGGCCCCAGCTGTCTCATTGGGCAGCCTAATGTTTTGTGTGTGTTGCTGGCAGGCTCCATTAGTATTCCACTTCTTTTGTGGGGGAGGTGAATGAGTCTGTTCCTTGCCTAAGGGAGATGTCAAGGAATCTGGCTACTGGCAGGTAACTGTGGAGCAGCAAGTCTTCCTAGTGTGAACTTTGCTCTCTCTTGCCCTCTCTCCCCCTCACTTCGTTGTTTTTGTTGTTTTCTTTTTACATCAGTTTCCTAATCCATACTCCTGCTTTTTGTCCCCTTTCTTTCACCCTGCCCTCACTCTCCCACTTTCCCTGCTCTGTTTCCTTTCCCCTTTGTTCTGCACAGAAAAAAGTTGTGCCAGAAGATAGTTT
Source organism: Aegithalos caudatus (assembly GCA_013389925.1). NCBI lineage: Eukaryota > Metazoa > Chordata > Aves > Passeriformes > Aegithalidae > Aegithalos > Aegithalos caudatus. Next base: position 59,374 of record WEIU01004150.1, read on the forward strand.
TTGTGTTTGTCAGCCAAAATTCTGTGCTCTCTTCCTGTAAATATTTCAATTTCATCATGAGACAGCATTAGTTTGTTAGCATTTTTTTGACTGAATGGGCAACATATTCTTCTAATGTTTGTTTCTTCTTGGAAGTTTTTCTTGGTGTTTTTTAATGTCTTAGTGTTTTATTAGCATTTCCTCTTGCCAATGTTTTGCTGTGGAGTGCCGCCTGGGCTTACTATGAATGTTTTGGTATGAGGCAAAGAGAATTCATATTTCTGGAGGATTTATTCCCCTGGTATGTGTTTTGGGCAAGACCCTGTCTCCATGAATATGCCAAAGGCAAAAATTCTCATGGATTCCTTTGAGGAGCAGGACTGAGCCTTGCTTTTGCACCCGTGGAGGATTGCTGTGCCCCACATGAGTCCTTGAAGGGAGAGGGCTGGCTTGGACAGGAAGGGGTGGGACAGGCACACAGCAGACCTGACCTGCTCACAGCACTGAAAGGCTCAGCATCACAAGTCACCACTTTTTGTGTAGTAAATCATCAAAACTTATCAGAGCTCATAGTCAGTAATGCTGGCCTTGGCGGCATTAAAAAAATCATGAGTCAGGTCTTGAGAAACAGTGATGCTGAATGAAGACAGTTACGAGACTGAAATACATACCTGCTTCTTTACAGCTGCTGCCTGGTTTGGGAGCCTACAACTGCATCCACAAGTTATCTCCATGTTTTCCTCAGCATGCATGAAGGCTAGAAAATGTTTTTTATTAGTAAAAATTGCACATTTCCCCTGATTTCTAGACCTGGAGTGTGAGAAATGGATTGGCTCTTGAAACAGCTGGGGTAAAGCAGGGAGGGCTGCCATATGCTGAGGTGAGCTGGCATCCTGGGTGGAACACCAGTAGTGCAGGGAAGTGATGGGGAGATGCAAGGCCTTGTCTTCACCTGGTTAACTTGTGTCTTTGGGATGGAAACCAGGGGGCTGAGTATGTGTTTCAGCTGCTGATAAGTGGGAGAAATTATGACTTAGAGAGAAGGAGACTGAAGACTGTGGAGGGAGACCTGAGGCTGAGCATTTCCTCTGCTGAAGCTGCATTGCTCTGAGCAGGGTGACTACGACAGATGTAGGGCTGGTAACAGGAGGTTGTGGCCATGTGTTACAGAGGCTAATGGATCTTCTGAGATTCAGCATTAACATGTTTCACAGAAAAACAGATAACATGTAGTATTCACTGAGCTGAGCGCCTGGACCATGCCTGAGATGGGTTTGAGAGCTGACCATATCTGCAGGTAGCAAGAATTTCTTGCATGGATTTTGTGTGTGTGTGTGTGTTTGTGTTAAGCTCATCTAACAGTGTTTCCAGCTTTTGAGCACAGTTCAAAAAGAAAAAAAAAAAGTTCAGTTTTCTCATTTGACAGTAAAATCCAAGCATGTCAAAAATTGAAAACCATCTCAGAAAAGCAGTAGAAAACAGCTCTGGTAACTTCCAGTTTTAAAAGACACAAATTAAAATATTTGGTTAAAGTATTTTTAATTTTTCCCCCCACACCTTCTCATCAGCTTTTATTCTGTTCTGCCAGAAAGGGAGGCAAGAAAGGAAAAATGAAGAAAAATAAAGCTGAAAAAGTTTCTTGGTTTGTGGGGGTTTTTAACTTAAAAATTAGAAAAATTTGAGGAAGGGTAGGAGAAAATGCTCATAAATTTATTTTCTTTTGAAGAAAAACCACTGTTCATTAAAATAAAAAGTTTTGAACAATTCAGTTGTTATTTGAGTAATTCCATGCATGGAGAAAGAAGATTGGTGTCAGAATTCAGATTCCGCAATTCAGAATTCGAGTTTAGGATCCTTGGTTCTTTTAAAATACAAATGTAGGTAAACATATATGAGCTAGAGCAGTTCCTGCAGAATAATGAGGCTATTTATTTGGAATAGCCCTTATTCCCCAGCTACTTATGATGTGTTTAGTTTTCAGTGCCTAACTGGAATGATGATTAAAACCTCTGTCTGGACAGCCGCCGCTTGCCTTCAAGGGTAGTCTAACTTCCATCCCCACCATAAATAGCTATATACAGTTTGCCATGTTTCTTCGAAGTTTTTTGGACAGTCTTAACCTGATTTTCCAGGAATTTCCTCTCCCTTGTACTTGGAAAGTGTTATTAGGTGGTGCCTTTCTCTTTCCATGCCTATAATGCATCCCAAGGGTCCGGATGAAAGGCGAAGTCCAATGATTCAACACTGAACATAAGCACAGTAACATCAAAGACGACAGAGGAGCGAGGAAAGAGTTTATAACCAGGAGGTTGCTGAACAATGTAGACTCCTTCATGTGCATCCAGTTGTGGTGCCTCTTCCCAGGTCACTTTGGCTTGGAGCTAAGGGACAAATCCATGGCATACGTGAGCCCTGGCTTTCGATGTGGTGCTGGTGTGTTGGGTTGCCATTCAGAAGAACCGAGGTGGAAATGGAAGCCAAACTACACACGTGGCTCTTGGGTGTCTCTCTGTATGATAAACCAGGTTAGAGAAGCATCTTCTTTTGAAGCCCTCAAATAATCATCCTCTCCTCAACAATCCTCAATTAATAATCCTTTTCTTTCTGTCCCAGTGGGGTGCACTGTGGCATTTCTCAACAATGCATGCGTTTTCTTTCCATTGAAATGCTATGGTTGGTGTTACAGTTTTCAAATTAAAAACTGAATATGTTTGAATATCTTTTCCCACACAAACATTTCTTTGACTTGCAAAATTCTTTTTCTGTTAAAAGCGTCAGAGTGGATTTTTAACCCATTCTAAGAAACTTTCTTTCGTCAAAAATGACTAATATCCTAAACTCTCTTAAGAATTGTTTGTCCCCATTTTCTGTGCTGAAAAATGATGATTCCTGGAGTTTGTTGTTGTTGTTGTTGTTGTTGTTGTTTTCTTTTTTCACCCTTTAGTATTCTGTTTGTGTCTCCATAGTTTTTTTTTCTCATCCCTGTATAGCACTAAACTTTGGAAAGAGTGATTTTTCTGAACATGGAAAGTAAAAGAAATGGCACAGTAGTTTAGCTGGGATTAAAGAAGTGATTTAAGCCAAGCCTGATCTATAGGGAGAACTTTTCTGGAACTAAAATGCTCTTTTTTTTTTTTTTCCTTTTTTTTTTTTTCTCTCCAAGGTTTATAACTTTGGAAGTTCAATGTACACTTCTACAAGGACTTCCAAATGGATCTTGTTTTCTAATAAATTCCAAATAATTCTTGCTGGCTTTTGGGCTTTTTCTCAGTTAGATTTTATTATAGGACTTTTTACATAATGGGAGAACACAAACAGGAGATTTGGAGCCACAATTTCAGAGCTCTTTGTTCTGAGGTTGGGAAATCGGTTTCCAGATGTGGACCATGTTGGTATTTTTCCTTTCCTTTTTTTTTTTTTTTTTTTCTTTTTTTTTTTTTCCTTTTCTTTTGTGTGTGTATGTCTTTCTTCCTCTTTTGGCCAGGAGTGAGAGAAGGAAATTAAGATGATGAATGAAATAATGAAAATAATAAAATAACAATGGTCAAAATCCCCTTTGTTCATGAGTTGTGACTCAGCTGAGGGCAGCAGCAGCAGGAGTGCTGCTCTGAGCCTTCTCTGATGTCAACAGCAGACATCACTACAGGACACATTTAGGTACTTTGAGTGGAATAGGTGGAGTCTGGGGGATGCATGGAGATATATGCTAAGGACTTAGAAGGATTCTTAGTTTCCTGTTCTCTCCCACGCTCTAATTTCTTTGTGCCACTCTGCAAAGACAACAGATCTCCCCAGCTGAGGGTTTTCCCAGCATGGGGTAGTCCACAGATGGCAAAGTTGGCTTCTAAATTTACTTCCCACAGCACAGGGTGTGGAGGGGGTGGGCTGTCACCAGCTGATGGGGAAGAGAGCCACTCTGAAAAGGACTCCCAAAAGTCAGGACAAAGCCTTCTCCTGTCAGCAGCACTCTGGTATTGGCTCTGGAGCCAATGCTCCAGGTGTTGGTGTGAGTCAGGCTGTCTCCTTTCTCCCTCCTCCTGTCCTCTCCATGGGAAAATGAAACACCACACAGAAGAGACCTTGTGTGCTTACCCACCACAATCTCCATGACTGGCCACCAAAAAGGCACCCCTAGTTTGGCTACTGAAGAAGAATCCAGGGCTGGAGATGTCTGCAGGACAAAGCCTTTTGCCAGGGTTGCTTGAGTGAGGACACTGGCAGTAAGATAGGGGTGGTGTACTCGAGGCAGTCAAGTCCTTGTCTGTCGTGGCTGCTATTGTTCTGCAGGCGTCTGATTCATTCCAGCAGGGAGAGGGACACCAAAATGACTGCTCATTAGATACCCATTAGCAGGGCTTCAGCCAAGGATCTCTAGGAGTAAATTCTGAGACAGTAAGCTGAGGCTGAGGCTTTAAGTATAATGCAGAGAGGAGGAGCTGAATTGTGTCTCTCCATGTGCAGATGCTTCCATGGGGAGCTACTGAGCCCCCTGGAACTGTTTGGTGTTGCCTGAGTTGATGACCTGGACCGACGCTGAAGGAAAGGGAGGAGAAGGAGGACTTAGCTCTACTAGCTCTGAAGGTTTTTCCCTTCTGAAATCACTGCTTTCAAGTTGTGGACACATCTGGAAGTAACAGCAAACATGTGTAGCCTGTGGTTTTTGAGGATTGGAGATGAGATTCGTATGCAGGGGTGGGAGGGGTTTGCCGTCCCTGTCCTGACAGTGTGACCTTGGAGACAATTGGAGACAAACTGGAGGTAGAGGAAGAACTCCCCACATCAAAGAGAGATGTCCATCCATCTCTGCCATTCCCTCAGGGAGAGCTGGGAGGTTATTCTTGAGTGTAATGGACATGCACAAAAGTTGTAACACATGACTCACTCTGGTGGTTATGATGAGATTTGCACCCCCTGCTTAGGTGATGAGATACAAGGCTCAAGTCAGGTAGGTGATAGATGCCCAAAATAATTCTGACTGTATCTTTACAGCTGTGGTTGCAGCTAGGATATTTATTGTAGCCTGGGAATAATAAACTCTTTTACCCAAACTGACTATTTAAGAATATGGCCACAAAGAAATTACAGCTCTGAGCCCTTCACTGGCTGTAAAGATTGTCGAGCTAGAAAGCTTGGGAGGTATCAGGTAGCTTTGATTTATCATTAGATTTTTTGCTTTAGTCCTTTGTGGGTTAGGGTTTCCAGGGTTTGAACCAGATTTTGGCCATGACCAGACTGCTGATCTATATGCCTTTCCATTAGTTTGACTTGACTATCCATCTTTACATTGTGTGAAAAGCTTTCAGCCTCAACAGTGGGATGAACTCTGCACTGGAGTCCCTAGTCTGGTCCTGCTTTTGGGGGATTTTAAACTCTGTTTTGGAGAAAATTTTATTAGTATGCTGACTTTTTTTTTTTTNATAGGATTCTTTCAGGAGGTGTCTTTAGGATTGTAATTTTTGTGATAGAGGAGGGAATGTGAGCAGGACAGCCTTGTTCTCGCAACAAAATATTTTTTCAATAACAAAGTTTTTTGTGGTGTTTCCTCCTGATGATTGAATTAAAGGGGCACCAGGATGGGGTAACAAGTGAAAGGGAAGATAGTGTTTGAACTTGCTTTCTAAATCTTTCCTCTGATAGGGGTACATGCTGTCTCATGATAAGATGGACAAGTATCATGAAACAGAGAAAAATTTTCCTTTAAATGTTTCTGTCAGAATTGCAAGAGTATTCTGGACTTGGTATATCAGTGTCTTGGGAACAAGGAGGAACCTGATTTTTGCTGTGTCAACGTCTGTGTTTATTTGAGTGTTCTTTCCTTGACGTTGTTTCCTTTTGATTTTCCAATGCTATGAGAGAAGTCAAAATAGCAAGGGAAGCAGAAGTGACAATTCACGAGATTGCCACTGGTTTCCAGCTGAATCTCTGCGCCTGGTATTTCTTACTTCACAGGCACTTCCGAAGAGCTGTTGCCAGCAAATGGGAAACTCTGCTTACTTGGAGTTTGGTAATATTTAGGCAGGCTGAATCTGCATTTTCATTTGTGAGGATGAGCTGACTCCTAGAACTGAACTACTGTGACTTACAAAGGTTTTTGAAAATTAGACCTTAAAACCCAGGAAGAGATGCCAGGTTTCCCTTGCTGTCTGTCTTGGTAGTGAAGCAGTCACAGGAGGCAGGGGTGGTGCATACAGACCTGGGCAGGTGGGAGTGACTCTTAAGCTGGAAGAAGCCAGAAGGTATCTGTCCAAACATATCCGTGTGGCACGGGCCTCCTTGGATTGGTAGCCAAAAACGAGTCATCTGCGTTTCATTTGTGTCATTTGTATCCCATCAGGACACATTTCCTGAGGATCTGAATGGAGAATAATTTCTCAGAGGAGCTACTGTTCCCTAAGTCACATAAAAGAAGACACACAGTCCGTGTCGATGAGCAACCCAGCTTGCCCTTTAAGTATTTTCATGAATCCTTTGTATCTTTGAGTCAAATAGCTCCGATTGCATGGTAGGACAGAATGCCAGAATGAATGAAGAGGAAAAAGGAGGAACAATAACCAAAACCAAGCACTTATATTGAAAACAGGACCCAGGGAAGAGCAAGTAACTTCTGGCTTCACAGGCCAGCTCTCTCCCTCCTGCAAATCTCTTTTATTGATGGGACAATGTCAGAATAGAACAGAAGCATCTTTCAGATTGAAGACAGCATGTCGGCAGAGGAATGGACATAAGTATCAGAGATGACATGACTGGCCTTAGCCTACAAATGTTACCTGCAGGCTCGCACTCATAAACAGACTTCTGGTAGTTTGTTCAAGTGAGGAAAGTGAGTACATTTGTCACTCCACCAGCAGTGCAGCTGGGCAGGGCTTGCACGGGGTAATTGTCCTAGCACACAAATCCCAGATGCTATCAAAGCCCTGTTAACTGACTGGAAAACTGTGGTAGCACTGCTTAAGAAAACAGAAAAGGAAGGAGAAAAAAAAAAGAAAATAACAAGAAAAACGAACTATTTGTCTTTAAAAAGATAATTACTTTTGATGTCTGCATGGCCAGCTGTGACATCCGTCTGCTTTTCTCCTTCACAGCATGCTCGATGCTGCTGAAGGTATGGGTGAGAAATCCATGTGGTGGTTTCAAATTCAGCATGTGCCTTGAAATGAGAACCCAGATGGGCAATATCAGTGTGGTTGTAGAAGCATCATTTCTTTAGCCTCAGTAATGGGAAGACAAAAACCTCATATGTTTCAGCAACCAATTGCTAGTTAACAACTACTCCCAGTCTTATTTAATCCTCGGGTGCTACTAGAGGAGCAGCGACATGATTGTTAAAAAACCACAGTCTTTCATTAAAAATATTCTCTGAGGTTTATTAATTGAGAAACAAACGTATCTAATAGGCCATAAATAATGAATCTGGGCAGACAACATACAAAATAAAATGTATAGGCCAAATACCACCTCTGGTTATATTGTGTAACCCAATGGAGAAGATACGTGTAAATGAGAACAAGACGCAGCCCTGTAATTGTAATTATATAGAATCATAGAGCGCTCTGACCACAAAAAAGTCACTGAAATTGTCAAAATCCTGACCTCGTGCCAGAAACCTTGGGGCTGAATTTGACAACCACTGTGATGTGTTGTTTAGGGAGAGGATTCAAAGGAAGAAATGTACCTCTGTCCCGAAAACCCCTGCCTTGAACTGGGCCAGCTGCCCAAGAGTGGTGTGCCATATCACAGCATCTCAGCCTACCCCACTGCATTTGTGCTCCCATGGTTTTTATTGATGCTTCGCCCTTTTTCTTTCTCCCCTCAATGACTCAGTCTTGAACCTACTAAGATGGTGGTGTCGCCACCTTTGAAGTTGACACAAGTCCTCCTTTCTGTCAGTTCAGGCATTTTGTGCACAAGGCACCCATGGGTTTCATGCCACTCCAGTGCTTCCTCTGCCTGTTAGGACACTTGAAGTTTGGATCCCTGAAACCACAACCTTTGCTCGTTTGGCTCAGCACAATGGTAGGAAAAAATTTGTGGTGCCTCATCACCCTTGAAGGCTGATGCTGGCAATGAAAGGAAATTCCTGGATTTGAATGCTTGTCTGTTTACTTATTTATTTACTTTTGTATTCAGCAGTGGGAAAATATTTTCATCTTTCTCCTTTTCTTTTCAAAAACACTTTATTCATCACAGCGAGCACCAGAGTACAAAACTGGACTGCAATAATTTCTCCTCATCCTGGATCTTGGTCCCAGTGAAATGCTGTGAGGCTGGCAGAAGACCTGTGAGGGATTTTTGAGGAAGAAATGGCCACCCTCATTCTGCAAGGCCACCCCAACCAGTTCATTCCTCCCATTGCCTTGGGATGTCGGCTCCCTGCCCTGGGATGCTGGTGTGCCGCACACAGTGGATGGAGCTGCCAGTGCTTGCCTTGCCTCTCTGAATGAGAGGGCATGCCCTGCCACTTCTCCTGCTCGTCCTGCCTTCTGCTTTATCCTGTCTGTGAACTCCTGACCTTGATTGCTCCCTCTCCTGCCCATTCTCCCCTCCCTCTTCCAAGCTCCAAGACGGTTTAGTGTTTCTTGGAATCCGGCAGCATGAGGGCTTCTTGTTGATTGGTATAAACAATCTTAAAGGTCACATTTTCCCCCCCCTGCAGAGGGAGTTGGGGTGTGTGTGTGTCTAAAATAAAAGGCTTCTCTCAAATTAACAACCACAAGGATGTAAACATGGAAGCCAAAGGGAGCTGTTCACTACCAGTGTGAGCTGTGCCAAAGAAGCCCCTGAGGGCTTCCTTAGGAAAGAAAATGTGGGCACAAGATGTGGCATGCTCTTGCGGCTGGCTGGGAGGGAGAGGTCAGGGTGCCAGGGAATGGTGGCAATCATGCCCTGCGTGAATGGTGACATTGGATTTGAGCGGCTTTATTTGTGCCAGGGCTGGCGCTGGTCATCCCGCTAAGCTGGGGGGGAATGCAGAAGGCAGGGTGGCTTTGAGCTGCAGGGGCAGGAGGCCTGGAGCTGTGAGGCAGTGGATAGCATTTCAGTCAGGCAGGCGCTGGGTGCCATCCAGCTCCTAGAGCCGGTCGGCTGCCTTTGTGGGCTTCAGTGAGAATTGGGTCTGAGCCCTGTCTGGGGAGAAGCTTGTGGAAAACAAGCGAAAAAGCAAATGTAGGTGCTCAGAGCTCATGTCTGCTTTGTGGCTGAATCACAGCCAGGTCTCCACTCCAGAGGTTTTCGTGCTTGGTTACGTGAGTTGGAGTACAGCAGGGAGTCGCAGTTTTGACTGGCTTGGTTGTGCCAGGAAAATGCTTTGTAGGTGCAGGCTACACTGGGATGAGAATCCTTTAGCTGCTTTAGCTTGTCTAATCCAGGGAGAGAATTTAAATGCAAAGTAGCAGCACCTATTCACATCTTCATAAATTGCCAAGTGTCTGAAAGACTGTGTAGGTTTAATGCTTTCTAGCCCAATCCAGCTTGAGGGTTGTTAAAGCTGCTCTGCTCTGTGCTGCCTCTGAGATTTTTCTCCTGTGGTATATTGCAGGAGAGGAGGAATATTTTGGGATGTTGCATGGTAGCTGCTGCTTCTCTGCCAAGGCTTCAGATGTGAGCAAGCTGAAAAGCTATGTTTCAAACTGGCCCATGTCTTCAGGAAACACAGCAAAACTTCGTATCACAGCAAACTTCTCGGAATTACAAGCTAACATTAGCTCGTTGAAGAGAAATCTGTAGAGATTGCTGTATGTGTAGCAATGTCGTTCTTAAGAAGTTGCTGAGTATAAATTATTGGAAGTGAACACTGGAGAAAAGTACCAAATATGCCTGCTGAAATTTATTCCTCCTTTTGTCGCCACTGCTAGAGACAAGATACCCAGTTAGATGAACTTTCAGTCTGGCTCAGTAAGGCCACTCTCTGTTTTGTACATCTATCTCAGCTTTTTGATCAAGGGCCCGATTAACCAGGCACAACTCACAGCAATGTGCATTAGTGGTCATGTTCATAACTTTGGGTCACTTTGGATTGTGGATGTAGACAAGCAGGGCAGATGTAATTCCAGAATCCAACACCTAAGAAAGTATTCTGCATGTCTCTATTAGCCAGTTTTCTAAGGAAATAAGTTTAACGTGAATGTGTATTGTGTATGACCTTGTGATCCTGCTTGCTTCTCTCTCTATCTCCTTCCTAAGGACTCTTTAGCTGGTTCCATCCTAATTTGTGAAGTAGAGAGATTTCAAAGATAATCAAATTTCTACAGATATAATGAAATTTAGAGCTGGTGAGGAGACATTTCCCACTAATGGGTGTTAATCTCAGAATTTCCTCAGACACCAAAAATTATAGAGAGAAGATGATAGGAAAAAGCTCTTGGGAAAAGTTTCCTGGCCTCAGCAAGCATACCAAGGATACCATGTTTCATTAGATCTTCTGCCTTTTTTTTTTTTTTTTTTTTCTTATTTGTGTTATTTCCCTGAACCTCTACTAATCCCAGGTCCAGTCTCATGGAAGCAGTGTCTCAGAAAAAGCAGGAAAACTTTTTAAAATTTTTTTTGCCTGGTATTACAATAGATCTTAGGTGCCCAGAGATCAGGATCCCCTTGTTCTTGGGTACTTTGCATTTCCTGTGCAGTAAGAGATGATCCCTGGTCTGAAAGGTTTAAAACATCAAATGCAGGCTGATGTGTGAAACTGGATCACCAGCTCACACTCCTGGTGTGCATCCAGGTTTCAGGGCTTTGAACTTGCTTTCTCTTCCTGATTAAGAGTCCTTGGGGCCATGTGGTTCCAGCTGCCCTCCTAAGAACTCCCCAAAATCTTGTCCAGATTATAATTGAGCTTATATGATCCTGGTGATACTCTCATCAAGTTACTGCTTGAAAAATTATGTGCTGAGTATTTGCCTCCATATCTAAATCAAAAATGATTGCCCAAATACCTGCTTCTGCTTCACATAACTTTTATTAGATGACGAATAGTCCACTTTTATCTTCTGTGGGGTGGGAAAGGAAGAGAGGCAGCAGGTTTGAGAAGATATATTTGTGTTTTAAATGATATGGGTATTTTAACTATTGTCTACTTTGTTGGTCTGTTGCTAAAGGGCAACAAACTTCACTCCCGTTCCCAAATGTTGCATGGCTGGGAGATGAGATCATGCTGTGTGAGAGTCATTTGCTGATACATCACCTTTGTTTAAATTCCTAACATGTTATGTTTCCTAACAAAAAAAAAAAAAAAAAAAAAAAAGTGCCTGAAAGAGCTACTGGTGGCCCAGAGTGATTGTAAATATTGAGTTTGTCTCAATGCAAGTTTGAAAACTGAGCCAAAATTCCTCAAATTTGAAGTTTTTCTACAATTTCAGGCCTGACAAGGACTTTGTGGGTTCATAAATTATAAACTCTTCTACTACCTGAAATACTATACCCAGTCACATAAACACATGTCAAAATTTGAATTAGTTGTAGCCAAGACTGCTGAAGGGCTTTTTATGCTTTCTGAGTCAAGCCCTTGTTAGATGCTCCAAAATGAGATCCATAAAACGGCTATTTTCCATTTGAGGGAAAAAAAAGGGAGGAAAAAGACCAAAACCAGCTTTTGTGAAGCACCATGTATTTTAAGAAATATACAGTGAGGAAGATGAGTCTGAGATCCTTCTCCTAAAGGATATGCTGGCTCTGTGGAGGAAAGAAGGAAAAACTTCATGCCCAGATGATATGAACCACTGTGGGTTTTTTGCCATTATATGAATCTTCAGTTTCAAGCAATCAGGATAGCTGATACTTTCTGTAACATATCTCATCTCATCAAACACTTTATTTTCTTCGTGTCAAAGATTTCCACAGGAAATCTCCAGCCAAAATGTAATATTAGGCATGATTCTTCCCTTGTTTCCACTGCAGTAACGTGGTCTGAATGGCAGGGCTAAACCGATTTTTTGTTAAAATCTCAGACTGTCAAGAACTGGCCCTTCTGCCAGAGTGGAGCGGGAAGCAGTTTGGAGAAGTCTGCATGCATATTTTCATAAAAGATGTCATGCTCAGGGGGAAGTTTGGATCCACAGGATATGGAGGCAAGGCAGTCCACTTCCCCCATGGCAAAGCTTCTCTTTTTTCAGAAAGTGTCCCTCCCCTGTGTCCTGGCAGGACTTGGGTCATGCTCAAAATTCCATCCCGTCCCTCTGCTTCCTGCCCTTTCACCCATCACCAGAGTGATAAAACACCCGTCCGAAGGCACTGTGGAACTGATTCCTCTGTTATATTTTCAGAAATTAAAAGTAACATTGCAAAAGCTGGTTCTGTGGGAAGTTCAAAGGGACTGTACTAGTGTGTGCTGCCCAGCTTGTCAGGACTTTTGGTGTCTGAAATATTTTATGATTTGATGATTTTATGATTTGATTCCAGCCTCAATGCTTAGATTTTGATTTTGTATACACTGCTGTTTAGCAACATGAGAAATGGTCAGAACTGTCATGTTTGCACTGACAAAAATATCCCTTGAGGAATGGATCCTTCAGATTTGAGGTTTTGGATTGATAGGCTCAAGCTGAGAAGTTGGACTGCTGGCTTTGACTCCATGGGGGCAGAGGACTCTGTCCCTAGGAGCAGGTCACCACTCAGATACAAAAGAAGCTGCTAATGCTGAACAGTTGTCTCTTGGAGTTCACAGTATTGTTCTGGGTAACCTGTTCTGGGTGACTCTGCTTGAATAGGGCAGATTGCTGCCCTCAAAAGGTCCTTTTCTGCCTCAAGCATGCTGTGATTTAGCCTCTTAGCTTGGAGTGTATTTCTTAATCTGCAATGAGTTAATCTGGCTGCTGGAAGCTGTTTATCTCCAAGAGTACCACAGAACTACCTTTTATTAACCTTTTCCTGTTCTACCTACTTAATTTGTATGTAATTTCCATGTTTTCTCATGCTACACTTCAGTTGTAGACCAGGTAGCTAAGCAGTGTTAGGAGGTGATGTCCTGCAAACATATCTGGCAGTCACCCCTTCTAGGTCATCCCTTGGGAGCAGCTCCAGCCTGTTTCTCAGTGCCATCCTGTCTGTGGCCCTGGTCGGGCTCAGCATGCCAAAGGAGACAAAGCCTCCTCCTGCATAGCTGGGGCATGGCTCAGCCACATTCTTCAATGGCTGTTTTTCCCCAGTGACCTTACTCTACGGCTCTGGTGGTCAGTGGACTATTATGCTGCGAGCTTGCCCGCATTCCTCCACCCACTCAGGCAAGCTCTGCTCACTGGGAAGGGGCGGTGAGGCAGGGAGGAATCCGACCGTCTGGAGACTTATTCAAGGGAAACAGAAACTTCAGGCCTCTGGGGCTGTTTTGCCCATCACTTCTCCAGCCAACAGGGAGGTTGGAGTAGCTGTGTGAAGAGGGTCTGACCGCTGTGGTTGCCACACACCCTGCAGTGACAGGCATTCCCGTGGCAAGCCAGCAGGCTCCGCTTGTTGCCACACTACTTGGCCCTTTCCTCACGCTGAGAGGAAACACCAAGGAAAACAGCCTGGAGAAACCTTCTCAGAGCAGTTGCCACTTGTCATGTTTGTGGGAGCCTTGCAGTAACAGGTTTGGGTCCTCAGCTCCTCCGCTTTGAATGCTGTGAAGATTGCTAAGAAGAAGATTGTGAAGATTGCTAAGGAGATTGCTAAGCTAAGGGTCTTTAAACACAGTAAATCATGCAGCTTGTCAGTTTTGAGAACCTTTTAATTTTGACCACTTAATGTGCAACTTCTAAAGTAACAGTTTAAATTTCTTATATATGTGTGTGAGAGAGAAGGAAGGACTAGACGTGAGCTAGATAGGGAGTTGCAATGCAGATGATTTTTCAACTCTGGAGCCAACTCAGACAGATTACTCAGTGGGAGAAAGGTTTGTACAGTAAAAGGAGAAGGTTAGAATCCTGCTAGTTTATTACTGCCATGGTTAGATTAGAAATGTTAAGGATTTGTGAAGAAGTGACTGTCAGGAAAATTTATGATTCTCATCGCTCACTCAGCCACTCTGCACATCCTGTATATTTTCTGACATACTTCCAACAGCATAAATATTAATAGAGTAATACTGACATTTAGGCCTGATCCAAGTCTCATTAAATTCAGTGGAAATGCTCCCATTGTCTTCAGTGGAAGATGGATCATGGTCTTGAAAAGGAACAAAGGAGGTGAAAATACCAAGTGGGGCTTCGTGGGGCTAAATAATGTTCTTATTAAATCAGAACTCCTCAGCTTCCTGACTGAGCATTTCACTCTGTGACCTTTAACGTTAAATTATTGCCAAAACAGGAAGAAGAAATTAAGGCTTGATAAGGGTTGAGATGGTCACAGATTTTACCAGCCTCACTGATGGAATGTGACAATTTCTTCAATGGGAATGAGCTGGGCGTGAATTGTTCATCGGTCGTTTTGATTTATTCAACCTTTCAGCCCCAGAGCTTGCAGCGGCAGGGATTACTAGAAATTCAGCAAAAGAAATTCTTTCTCCCATTTATTTTATAACCTCTGCAGGTGCATGAAGAGTTACAGAGAGAGGATTAGGTATTGCAAAATGGCTCCGTTTACTTCATTGACGAGATAGCCTAGAACTGGCTGTGTGGATTCCATGTGAGAATCTATTGCAAAAGCTTTTTTGGCATTGAAATCTCTCTCTCCTTTTCTAGATCAAAATCTTCCCCCCAAACCTTTCTGCACAGCAATTAGTTACAGCTGTGTTTTGCAAAGCCATCTAGGGAATTTGGATGTCCAGTTCCCATAAAGTTTAATGTGAATAAGGTTTCCAAGCAGCTTTGAAAGTTCGGCTGAGTTAGGACTGGAACCTCTTGGTTTTGATACTGTGCTGTACATGGAACCCCTACATCTCTGGATGACCAAAAAAAAAAACCCCAAAAAAACCCAAAAATCAAAACAAACAAACAAAAAAAGGATATTTTGAGCTTTTGTCATCAGCTTGCAGAGCACAGGCCTCAGTGAAAAAGCTGCACTAGATCTTGCAGGACCTGCAAAATCTACACATTGTGTCAAAAGAAGCAGAAGTAATTTTTCCAGAGTTTTTCATGATTGTTTTTTCCAGAGTTTTTCATGATTGTTAAGACCAGATTTCCAAGGGAGTCCATCTTTGCGACAAAATACATGCCAGGTTTCCAAAGGATCCTTTTATGAAGCCACAAATGTTGCATCTCAGTGCACTGAGTTCTCCTGAAAATCTGGTCAAGGATGAAGGGATGCAGAAGACTGTGTACTCAGGAGTACCTGGCAAGTTTCAGGCCAGAACAAGCTGTAGGGTACATTTTCCTGGAGAGCTTATCAGTGAATGTGTGAACTTTGCCAACTGTGGCCACCCCCAGAATTTCCAGTTCTTCCTCTTGTCAATTAGGAGGTTCCTGTCTGATCTGTGAAGTACAAGCACAGGCAGACAGCCTGTCACATCTACTGCTTAAAGAAAAAATATACAGGAAGTAACAAATAGAAGATCCAAGTGAAACAGCTCAAGAACTGCAGGGGCGAAAGTTTGACTTGCACTATGCACCACATGACATTCTACTTCCTACCAACACCTACAGAGGTGATACCTTCTCTATCACCAAATTATGGCTTAAGAGGACAGAGAGGTGGGGAGGAGGGAAACAAGAGAGAAGCCACTTTGGTAGCTGGTGCAGAAGCCTCATGGAAAGAGATTGGTTATTTAAGCTGCAGACTTCTCAGAAAAGGAACACTTTAGAAATATTTCCTGTAGCTACACCAGGGGTCTACAGATCTTAGCCAACAATCTGGAGCCACAGTGGTAAACAAACATGTACTGAAAAAAAAAACCCAACCCAACATATTTTGAGAAATAGGTCCAAGGCAACTTGGATGACTAGCTTTCCAGTGCTAGTACTCAGTGGCCACAAGAGCAATAAACCAAAAAGATTCCCCTCTTAGTTAAAAACAGAAGCAGCTGTTTATGATCAGTCCTGTTTGGAGCCTCCAACACTGTAAAACTAAACCTGCAGTGACCTGAGTGAATGTAAAGATTTTATGGGGCCACAAAATATAGGCATGTTTGCAGTGGTGTAATAGAGAGGAGAAGCCAAACCAGAGGATTTGAGCCAGTCTCCCTACATCTTCTTTTTAAAAGTTAAACTGCACATTAGCTCTCAAAGTATAGGAACTGAATAGAATGCTGCATTTTTTGAACTCTTGCCCCACTGTTTGCAATATTTGTCTTCCAGGCTTTTTACTTTGCTGTACGTCTACTCCCTGAGCCCTGGAGAATTCATGGAGTTCCTTGGCTGCCATGAAATCAGCAGGTACTCAGGGAAATGGTGTTGGGTACTCAGGGGTGGCTTACTATTCAGGCATGTCCTGAGAAAAAGGATTTTATGGTGCTGGCCAGTCAGATGGAGTACACCAGAGAAAGCAGAAGACCTGGGATCCCATTCCTGTCATTTTGATGACACCAAGCTATCATCTGCTGATACTTTAGAGTGAAGGTGTGCTCTCCAGAGACACCTTGAGAGATTAGAGACATGGGCTTATGGGAACCTCATGAAGTTCATCAAGGCCAAGTGTAAGATTCTGCATCCGGATCAGGGCAATCCCAGACACCCAGGGCAGGCAGTGAGAGGGTTGTGATCCCTGCAGAGAAGGACTTGGGGGTGCTGGTGCGTGAAAAACTGGCCATGAGCTGGCCATGTGCGCTTCCAGCCAAGAAAGCCAACAGCACCCTTGGCTACATTAAAAGAATTGTGGCCAGCAGGTCAGGAGAGGTTATTCCCCTCTCTACTCCACTCTCATGAGTCACCACCCAAAATACTGCGTCCAGCTCTTGGGTCCCCAGTGTTAGAAAGACATGGACTTGTTGGAGTGAGTCCAGGGGAGACAATGAAGAGGACCAGAGTGCTGTAGCCTCTCTCTTCTGATGACAGGTTGAGAGAGTTGGGGTCATTTAGCCTGAAGAAGGGAAGATAAACCTCTAGGAAAACTTCATAGCAACCTTCCAATACCCAAAGGAGACCTACAGGCAAGATGGGGAAGAACTCTTTATCAGGGAATATTATGAGGGGTAAAGTTTTTAAATTGAAAGAGGGTAGATTTAAATCAGATATTAGGAAGAAATTCTTTACAATGAAGGTGGTGAGACATAGGAACAGGTTGCCCAGAGAAGCTGTGGATGCCCCATCCCTGGAAATGTTGAAGCCCAGGTTGGATAGGACTTAGAGCAACCTGCTTTAGTGGAAGGTATCCTTGTTTGTGGCAGAGGATTTGGAACTAGATAATCTTTAAGCTCCCCAATCCAAATAGCTCTATGATTTTGGTGGCCTTCACATAAATGATGATGGTTGGATGGTGATGGACAAATCCTACTTTGATCACTTGTGTTATCAAATATTGTCTTACCCTTTAGCTCTGAAGAATGTCTTTTTTGTTCCCTGCAATTTTATCTTTTTCAAAATTCAACATTTTTTCCCAAACTTTTTCAGGGTTTTTTTTTTTTTTTTTTTTTTTTTT
>WEIU01004150.1:76896-92661 GCA_013389925.1 Aegithalos caudatus
AATTTTTTTGTTGTTTTTTTTTTTTTTTTTTTTTTTTTTTTTTTTTTTTTTTTTTTTTTAAATTTTGTTTTATCTTTTTTCTGGAGTGCTGCTTCATATGATCTGGATGTTGTCAGGTGGGTTCAAGTGCTTGTAAGCCTTGACCTACCACAGGAAAAAAGATAAGTGTGTCTTAGGTAAACACACATGTCTAGCTGAGGACATGTTGCTCAATGGCTTTTTGTTCAGTTTTCCTCAACTAGGAAAGGTCCTTTAGTCCTTAGAAAGCTAGGATGGAGAAAAATAAGTGGAATGGTGTAAGGAAAAGGTGCTTGCTTCATGAAGCTCAGTACAGTCCAGCAGAGGTGAGCTGTGGCTTCATTTTCCAGGCAGCCTTTTTCCTCTGCATGAAATAAAAACTCCCTCTCCCCATCCCCCTTTGCATTGTTTCCTCTCTTCTCTTTTTTCTCTTCCCGTCAAATATTTAAGCAGATATTTCCTTTTTGGTGGTGTGCCAGGGAGCATTCCAGCTCTGCCCCCTTTGAAAATAAAAAGGCTGACCCCCATTTCCATAACCAAGGAAGGGACAGGTAGCCTTTGTTTGTGTTCCAGAGCATGACTGTTTTTCTTAGATTTGCACCAAAAGAAGAGAAATGATGCTGTTATTCAGAGGAGGAATTGGTCAGTGACCCCAGCAAATGCAGCAGCAACAGCAGCAAAATGGGTGGTATGAGCTGAATGCTTCTTGGTGATAAACCTTTGGCTTTGGCCAATTCCTCCTCTCACCCTTTTCCTCTCTTCTCCTTTCTCTGTCTCTCCAAGATTTCCCTATTTTCTTGTGTTTAAGGCACGTCAAACCCTGGAATAGCCCTCACAGGCATTAGTCACCAGTGATTAAAATAGCCACTAAGCAGGCAAGAGCCTGCAATGATTTGTGCTAAATTTGGTGTATCACTGTTTGTAGCAAGGGTTGCTAATTTGCAAACCTCCCTTGTTATTATCATTATTTTTATTAATAGCGCCAAGGGGCTCCAGCTGATGTTAAAATTCCATTTCATCCTCTGCTGTACAAAAGTAGGGAGTAGAAGAGTTTGTCACCTCAGTGGGCACTGTGAAAATCAGGAGAAATGAAGCCTAGCTGGTCCATACAGTCCGAGAACAGAGGTCCAGTTGGAAGAGAGGGAGAGGGAAATGGCAGACCTGAGAAATGGGCTTAGGTCCCCCTGGCTCTGACCAGGTTCTCAGCTGGGTGACTGCTCACCAATTCTCTGCTGGCAGCAGGGGACTTGGTGGTGCAGACAGAACAGCTGCTGGAAATGGGTGCTGTGCTGAGAGTGAGGGGGGTACTTCTGGGAAACCACAGCGTATGGAAAGAACTCAAAAACACCAAGCCAAAAGGCCACTTTGTTGGGAATTTGTGACAATAAACTCAATTGAAAGGCTGGAAATTTCACCTTGGTTCAGAGAAATATATCCAAAACAGCAGTTGCAGTTTTGTGCTTGCCTTTTTTTTACTCACAGAATGACGACAGTAGTGCAACCTCACAGGGACTGTGTGTGGTTTAAGGGTCCAATTTGATATGTGTGCATGACCTTGGACTGGTCCCAGTGATCTGAGTGCAAAGTCCATTTGCTACTAAGGATGACTGCTGTAATATTACTGAACCTATTCATTAAATACATCAGGCTCCCCTTCAGTCAAAAGTGTCATTAGTGTTAAAGTTTTCACTTCTAGCACCCAGAGGAAGCTGTAAGGATTTACCCCATTTTGGAGCCCTTTAACTCCAATAGCAAAAAACCCCCCAGCCTGTGGTTTTTATTGCTCGAAGACTTGGGTTCTCTCCCTGCCAATAGCTCATGGATAATACACGTCTTTGATGCAGAACAGAAATTGGAAATCTTGTAAGAACAACTTGGGTCAGCCTGTGAGTATATCAGAAGGGTTTTTCCCTCTGTGTATCTGCTTCCAGCTGAGAGGAAGTAACAAAGAATGTGTTTAAAATCAATGGAATTAGACAAACTTCTTTGACGCATAATAAAGATTTGGATTTTTGGAGATTTTAAGTGAAGTTTTGGCTATGATTTTGTTTTGTCTGCAGTAGTCACATATCTCTAACTGTATAATAAACTACAGTATCTAAGCAGGGCTGCTAGAGGTCTGTGTTGCTCTGCAGCAAGCACCACTCCAGCTGCCCACACTGGCAATAATAGTGGTGGCTTTACAGACAGGGCACATTCTAAATATTAGTTGTCAACTTGTGTGTTAATGTGTGGTGAGTTGAGTTAAGCAGAGAAATCAACCTGCAGTCAGTTTTAATTCAGCAGTACGTAATTTGAGGCAGCTGTCACCAGGTTAAAACCATGAGCGTTTTGCTCCCGGTGAAGGGGATCCCTGGTTTGAAAAAGCTGCTAATGAAGCATTGAATGCTGTGATGTGATTAGTCTCCTTGCCATTGATAAGGCTTGAGCACTGAACTTCAAGTAAAATGTGTTTTTGGAGTGAGGGGAGAATGTGTGGGAAATGTTGTACCAAGCCATGAGTGTGGAAAGCCAAAGAAGTTGAATGATGAGGTTTAGGAAGGCTTCAAAGTGGCTGTGGATGGATGTGCAGCGGAAGGATGAAGTGAGGGTGAGCTGTGAAAATTACTCTCAACCATCTCTTGTCTGCAGCCAATTTATTTTGGTTTTTCTGAGAAAATGTCATGGAGCTAGAGAAAGGACATTTGGCTGCTGGATTCTCCAGAAAGGGTATGGGTTTGGGTTTGGTAACTCCATGGAGCCAGAGGTGAAAGTGGAACTGGTGGGGCTGGCTGGTCCCAGCTGCAGGGTCTGGGAGGACAGTGCTTTCCAAGGCACTGCCCTGATGTGCTGACACTCTTGCCAGTTCATGCCATTGTATCTTGGGCTGTCCCTTTGGGGTTTCATCCTGCTTGGTATTTTTACCTCTCACTTGACTACTGAGAGGAAAGGATGCAAAGAATCTGTGAAGCAGCAAAGCTACCTTTCATTTTCAGTTCCAAAGAAACAACCTCAAAATATTTTGAGAATCTGCCCTGGGGGAAGGAAGTCTCCAAACCTCCTATTAAGATACCACCACAGCACCTCATTTTAGTGAGGTAGGAACTCTCATTAGGTCCTTCCCAAACCATGTCTGAGCTACGGCCTCTCTTCCCTGGGTACCCTAGATGGGGGGGAGAGAGGGGAAAAAAACAAAAAAAAGAGAGAGAAAAACCCAGCCCAACTCATTTTCCAAATGCTGTTCAGTCTGCATTGATTGATTATATAACGTGATTGATAAAGTTGAGGAGTGAGCTGAGGTCAGAGCCCCAGGATGCCAGCTCCTCATTCCATGAAGGAGCTTTTTGTGTGTACAACGTATGTGTGCCTGGAGGACGAAGGTTGTGTTTGTTTCTTGAAAAACCCTCAGACACTCTCCAAAGAATTCCAGATTTAAAGCAGTGTAAAATGCTCCATCAAACATGTTTTACAGTCTTGACATTGCTGCCTGTGAAATCTACTCCAGTGACTGTTTCTGAGACTTCTTGGATAATCTCTTGATTGTGCTTTACTTGCTGTTGGGCAGAGTCATCGTGGAAAATGGGGCAGTTGTTTTATAGTCCTGTCTGGATGGGGAAACCTCGGAGGAAGACTGTTTCACCAAAGGTCACTCAAGACATGTAAAATTTATTCTGCCTGCAAAAATAAACAAGATAGATACATATGGCTGGGCTAGGGGATGAAGCAGGAGTAAATGAGGCCTCTGGGGCTGAGGACTTGCTTTCAAACTGAACAGAGATCACAGCACAGTGGTCACATAGAGATGTTTTTCAGAAGCTTTTCTTGCTTCTCCATAGTGAGCAGGAGTGGGACCAGTCACGGTGGGAGCCACAAGGGAGATTTCTGTAGATCAGATGGGAAATCACTGGATGCCCTCAGGACTGGTGAGTTCCTAGAGTCAGTAACAATGCTGTTAACGTGCACAGAGCTACTCCATCCTGGGCCCTTGCCAATTGTCTGCTGTTTGAGTAGTAAAGGGAGTCTCTGGTGGCCCATTAAGGACAGCTCCATTGAATTTCAAACGTTTTTTTCACCTGCTTTGGATCTTGAATGAAATACCCAAGACTAGGACTTTCAAATCTACCCAAAAGACTAGGGAGCAGAACTGCCACTGGTTGATTTGGTCTAAGTGTGGTACTGGTGTAGCAGAGTTGAAATGTGCTGCGATAGGACATGATCTCATCATCACTATGCCCAACAGAAAAATAAACATTTCGTCTCTGTCTCACTATTTGTTCCAGTAATATCTTGACTCTTGGTTAGCCTTTATGTAGCAGCACAAACCCATTATTCTGTGGCATTTCTTCCTTTCTACAAATAAACAGAATGGAAGAGAGAGGAAGTATGGCCAAGCACTATAATGTTAGGAGCAATAAGACAAAATTAGACATGGCAAAATTGCAGTTCAGTCTGAAGGAAGAAGAGTTGTGATGTGTAGCACTTCACCTGTGGCTAGGAGTTGGAAATACTGTGCTCTTACTGAGACAGCTCCTGCCTTGAATCATTTACAGTCCAGAGAGATGACAAGCGAGATATGACAAGCAATCCTTCCCTTTTC
Source organism: Aegithalos caudatus (assembly GCA_013389925.1). NCBI lineage: Eukaryota > Metazoa > Chordata > Aves > Passeriformes > Aegithalidae > Aegithalos > Aegithalos caudatus. Next base: position 81,491 of record WEIU01004150.1, read on the forward strand.
AGAGGAAGAATTTGGGCACACAGGGTTAATTGTTTTCCGTTGTAAGTCAGCAGGATCTTTGCTGCAGCCAGGAGCAGAGTTTCACTGTAATTTGTTTGGCCAAAGTGTGTGTGGCAGGTTTGTCTCTGTGCCTTACCCCTCCTTCTGCAGTCTGGTCTTCACCTCTAAAATGTGAGTGATCATTGTAAAGTTACCTAAAGTTACCTAAAACGAGGTAACCCAGGCTTGAGCCTTGTGCCTGATTTTGTGCATTTCCATGTTGTCTCTCCTCTCTTTGTGTGCTCAAGCACTATGGCACTGCAGGCAAAACTGGTGGATGTGCTACAACTGGCAGCAGATTGTCACTCCAGGGCAGGAACACCCTAAGCCACCCTCAGCTCTGATGAACAGGACGTGCTCTGGGAGAGCCTGTGAAATATGGGTGCAGGAGTGCAGGATGGCTCTCATGCTTGGGGCCAATTTGACCCTTATGTGGTGTGATTGTGGTTAAGTCCTTATGCCAGGGAGCAGGCTCTGAGCAGCACAGCAGCTGTTATCCGAATAGTCTGGGACATTTTCATGGAGAAGTGTCTAGTGGGAATATGGAACTCGGATCTTGTCTTTCAGCACTAATGCTTGCTCCTGGGCTGGCTGGCTTGAGGCTGGAGCCAGACTGCAATTGCCCAAGTTATTTCTGCAATGAGGAATATATGCAGAGTCAAGCAGAAAGCATCTCGGAAGAAATGAACTACCAGCCAAATATAGATTATTTCATTTTGAGGGACGTCATCCAATCTACTCAGCTTCTCAGTCATTCAGCAACTTTTAATGTCTATTAATGCCTATATTTATTATAATCATGCATACTAAAAGCTCAGCCTCTATTACATCTTTATTGCTTGTTCCTGGCATATAATGCTTGACAGGGCAATGCCTTTTCTTTTTTCATTGAGGCACTGAGTGCACGAGCTCCTTGTGTATCAGTATTTTCCAATACATTTTAGCTCTTTTTTGCGTAGAAATAGGCTAGGAGAGGGTAGAGACACTAGGTCAATTTTCAAAGGGGGCTAGTTTCTTTTAAATGCATTTTCTGGCACTGATTCAGCAAACTGTACATGTATTTATTTATGATAGCTTTGATGGGATTTAAGCATGTGCTTGAACTTAAAGGTAAGCTTCGTATTTTGCAGAATAATTTTACCTATTTCCCATTTGATGGTGCAACAGTCAAATAGCACAATTGTGCACGCTGCTTGGGCCAAAGTGGTGTGGAAGAAAAAGACAGCTAAACTCGACTAATTACAAGCCCTGCATAAGTACAGCAAAATTCAAAGGCTCCATAATAAACTTCTTAGAAACCTTGTTGAAAATCAGTAGTCACCAAGTGATAAAATACGGAAACTTTTTCTCTGATAACGTTAAAATGTGGTGATTTTTCTTCTGAAATGCTCTTGCAGAAGCACGGATCAGATAAATGTATTTATGTCATGAATAAAACGCCTGATGAAAACTAATCCGAGAGACGGAGTAAGTGATTGAAGAGGGCCAGGATTGTCAGTGCTTCCCATCTGCTTTGCATCACTGAGCCGGGCAAAACATCAGAGCATATTGGTGAATCTGGCAGACGTCATGTTATTTTTATGTCATCCTTATTCTTCCAGGGCCTGATCCAAGCCTCACTGAAATCCATAGAAATGAGTGGACTTTCCTTTACATCAGCGAGCTTTGAATTGGTTCCTTCCTCACTCACTGGTAATGTCAGGAGCCTGTGATGGGTCTTGGAGGCATTTTAACAGAGCAGCTGGGCACAACCGTGTTTTCCTTTTTAATCCTGCCCTCTGACGATCTTGTTATTGATGTATGGTGATGGCTGGAGTCCCGAGATAAAATGAAATGGGGAGCATAACAAACTGGAAAGTGCATTCTGATTTGGAAGTGAATGAGACCATACCCAGAAGTGCTGAAATTCAATGGGATTTAGAATCCCAAGGACCCTATTATTTTGGAAAATGGACCACATGCTTTCAAGACATTTGGGCAGCTCTGAAAACTTCATCCATCACTTCTATGGAGGGCAATGTAGACCTTATGTAATATCACAGGCAACAGCCAGAACTGTTGAGAGTAAAACCCACAAAATGGCCCGATCTTCTATTGTTTCTGAAGGTGTGAATTCCCCTTTTCCTGATATTAAGTAACTTTTGGGTGTTGTCCCTTTCTCTTAAAAGAGGAGTCTGCTGTATATTGCAAAAGGATGTTTAGAAGTTCCCTCACATGCCTGTCAATCCAGACATCCCTCCTTATTCCCATTAGGTTTATTTATATAGACACAAAAAAAACCCACAACAATCTTGCACTTATTAATCAAGGTGATTCAGCCATGCCTCCCACTGTCTTTCTCTGATTCCAATCTTATTCCAAAATACAGCCCTAAATGTCACTGGGGTTACTTATAAAACACGGTGCTGCTCTGCATGAGTAAGACTATTTGAATCTGGCCTGGAGTAAAGTTACTAATTCTCAGTGAGAAGCAGAGCTAGACAAAGATTGCAAAATATTGTCCACTAATCTGTTCTTGAATTTTTAAACATATTTTTTGGTCTCTGTTCACTCGTGGATCTCTGAGCTAATGAGCTTGCTGACAGGAATGTTCACCATAACAACCCATTTACAGCAAATATTGCAAGATCTTTGCACTCTTCCCTTCATTCAAAATAATACCAGTCTCCCTCCCCAAGAAATGACCTTCCTGTTTCAGAGTTCTGTCATTAATTGTGAATATTCACATTGGTAAGATGTTTTGTTTGTTTTACTAAATCCTCTTCCAGCAAGAAAACAAGAATTAAACCAGTTGAAGTAGAATTTAACAAAGAAAGACATCTAGCTCCAATGCCAAGAGAAAGGATGGTCCCGAAGCTGGAGCTACAGGGAGATGTGGAGGTCAGTCCTCAATCCAATCCACCAAGGGCTTTGCTGCTCTCTCTACCTTGCAGCACACTGAAATGTGAACAGCTTCCAGGACCTCAGATACACTGGGATGTGCACGAGGGATGCATAATACTGACAAATCATCTGCTTGTGACCTATCTATATTAAAAAAAAAAAANGAAATGATTTAATTACAAGTTTTTTTACCTAAAGATGTCCTTTCATCTGCTGGTGGATATTTTCTTTGAGGAGATTATTCATGGAGCAAGGTTCTAAAATAAAAATTGAGGAGGATGGAGCAAAGCTGGGCTTTGGTGAATACATCTAAACCCTAGACACATTGCAAATAAACGGAGCTTGTTCCCAGGCAACTCCCAAGTAGAAAATAGGCACAACTGTTCTGAAGGATTTTCTCTACGATTTGTTTACCTAGCTGTAGGGTCTTCTTCAGAGTCAGGCAAAATCAAAGGAGAGACAGTTATTGACCTCAGCTTGCTTTGAATCTGGCTTGTAATGAGAGCTATACTCACACCAAGTTTCAAATTCCAAGCAGCTTGATGTGGCCTTTTACAGAGAAAAAAATAGTTAGAATTTTTATTGCAATAAGAAAATGCAATTTTTCATTCTCTCCTCATTTCAGAAGGTCTGAAGGGATTTTACTCAACTTCCTCTTCTACCTTCAGGCAGAGACCAAATCTGAGAAATTGCAGCCCAATTTTGGAAAGTTGTCAGGATGTGAAAATCAGGGGCTCATGATGGGAAGCTGCTGTTCAATACACTTTGTTGTCATGAGTGCTTCTGGGAATCTGCTGCAGACCAGGTGCACCCTTAACCCTCACTTCATCTTGTTTTATATCCTTCCACCTTCTGATCAGAGCGATTTAAAAACAAAAAGGGGTCTGATTAGAACAATAGGAGGTTTTGTCCTGTTGGGACCAAGATGGCTAGAAGGTAGTTAAGATCTGGCCTTGCAGAGACTGGGAATTATCTAGCATCTTCTAGAGTGTGACATCCAGCAGAAAAACATAAATCTCTTCCCTGCCTGAAGCTCAGCAAGGTCAAATGCTGTCTTGCTGTTACTCTGGCACTGAATTTAGCAGCCCCAGACAAAACTGCAGGGGCAGCTCGGGGAGGAGGAGAGAAACGACAGCTAAATTCAGGGATTCTTCTTTTAGGCAAAGTCCTGAAACTATTGTCCAGGCTTTTGATGATGCAAGGTGTAATAGAGTTAGTATTGATCTGCTTTTGCAATGTTCAGTGCTTAGAAGAGTGTGGTGTGCCCTTATCAAGAGCAAATGTGAGCCTTATAAATATCTGAATGCAGCTGGTATTATTTTCAAGCCCAATTTAGGTACCCTTGTTAGGAATTTTGGCAAAATTCATCAGCAGTATGGAAAAGAGTCCATAGAACTGGAAAATTTTGCTGTAAATTCACCGTTGTTACATCCACCAATTTGGAAAAAGTCAGCGCAAAGGCACAATCCTTAAAATAAATAAAAGAAAATGTCTCATAGCTGCCAGCAGGCACTGGAGCTCCCCAGCAGAGGCTGCCTGGGAGCAGCACAAGCTGTGCACAGCTCCTCAGCCCCAGTAAACAGCAGCTCGGTGTTCTCCCTCCCTGGGAGAGATGTGCTCTCTGCCATTGGTGTAGGTTGCTGATGCTTCCATCCCTTCCCTGGCTGGAGACACCTACTCCTAATTTGCGATCCTGCGCTACTCCAGGAAGAGCTGGAGGAGACAGAAGGTGTGAATGGACAGCCAAGACCGAGCAGAGCCAAGGGACTGGCTTGGCTCTGGAAGGCAAAATGCAAGCTGAGCCATTGGAGCCGGCTGTACACAGATGAGAAGGAAAATGCACAAAGTGATAAATAACTTTGCTTAGGCTGCCAGGAAGGGCTGCCAGAACATTCTCGCTTGGCTTTGCTCTGACTTGGCTCGCCTGCTGCCGCCAGCCCCCCTCCTGCACAGACGAAATGCCGGGCCAGAGCCACGCATGCATCCCAGGGCCGGCTCACCCCGTTCACCCACGGGCCGGCCGGCCCCTCGGACAGCCTCTCCCCTTTGGAGCCCACCCTCCGCCTCCATGGACACCCCAGGGGTGCACCTGGCAGGAAGGCAAGGAGAGAGAAAATCATGAAGTGTGCCATTAGTTTGGGTTGTTTTTAGAGGAGCTACCTCTCCCAGTGCTTCCCCAACAATCTGGATGGCATCTGCCTCTACCCTCATCCTACAGTGGTGCCTCCATGGGCAGCAAAACCCCTCTTTCTCCAGGGGTCAGCTCCACACCCTTTCCTTCCAAACACAAGTAGAGCCCACAGGTGGTACGGATGGTTTCATCAGAGGTGATCAGACTGGCATTCTCAACCTGAGTGCCTGGCAGTTTGCAGAGCAGGCTGAGGTGAAGGGCTGGAGTGACAGCAGAGGATGTGCGGAATGGGGATGAACTGCCAGTGCCACGCACGGTGGCACGCAAATAACAGCAACACTTTCTCCAGTGCTGTGTGGTGCTACCAACTTCATGCCTCATTGGAGTGGAAGGAGAGATGGATATTTTAGAGGATTTATCAGGCAAAAAGAAGTGTCGGCATTTCTCAGTTCTAACTGGCAATTCCAGCTTGAGGAAAGCTATTGTTGCAGGATTTCCAACATCTCGTTGCCTTTCTGATCTGTGGTGCACATTGAACATATGTCTCTGTTTAGTTGCCCATTATTTAACCTAGATTTTTTCCCCCTTGAGAGATTACAGTGAATTCAGGGCACATGAATGGTGTAATTTATCATTTTCCAATATAGACTGTCATGCACTTATATATAGTGAAAATAATTTGTTGTCAAGTTATCCAGTTACCACCTCATTTTATATGCTTCATAATAAACTATTTGTAATGATCCATGCTCGTCAGAAGTCTAAATAACCAAAATATTGCCATCTCACTACAGATAACTACTAAATGTTTCCAGCAGCACTGAATCATCCTGATCCCTGAGAGAGCTACGTCCACATTATTACAGAAATGGTTTGCTACCAGAAAATTCCTTTTCAAGAGTGCCCAGTTTTCTTTTGAAACCCTATAGACTTTGGAAAAATTAATTTTGAGGGGAAAATGCTATTTTACTGGAATTTTTTTTTTACACTTGTTCCAAGTTACATTTATTTTCCTGTTTTCCTCTTACTGTCATGTATTCCCTTCACAAAGGGTACGTCTTTCTGTATGACCCTGCTCATAGCACTAGCACATTGAAGGTTATGGACATGCCCTTGTGGCACATGCAAGCTATTTTTCTAAAATACAAGAATGCCTAGAGTACTCTGATTAGCACCCATTCACCCTGCATGCTACAAAATGCCCAAAGATCCTTATAGTCAATGAAAAAAGAGAGTTGCTGTTAGAAAATGGTGCATCCTGCTCCGGGATCCAGATGACCCTTGGCTGTACCTGTCCCACCTCCTGACAGCTAAGGTGTGTTAGCCTCCTACTTAGAAGATGCCTTCAATTAGGCTGATCAGTTAGGTGCATAAAAATGTCTTAGTCTGAACTGGCTCAAACATTTCTTTTGTTCCTCTGTTGTTTGGTGTTAAAGCATTTCCCTCCTGTGCGAGCCAGAGACCCCAGCACCATTTGTTGTGCTTTAGCGCCCGTGCTCTAATCCGCCAGCCTGACGGGGTAGCTGCCCCCAGGGATTTAAAATGTAAGTTATTTCCACTGTTGTTTTATGGCATGACTTTGCATGATGTGACATCCCTGTTTGGCTTGAACAGGGACCAGTGGCTTGGACTGCCTGACAGACGATAGTCAGAGACTAATGACTGCCTGCATACTGCTAGGAGGAACCCCCTGGGGCAGCAGGGGGACCGCTGCCAGCTCTGCTCTGAATTAACATCTTCACTAAGGAGCGGGCAGGCAGATTAGGCAGCCGAGGAAAGAAGCACAAGTAACACCAACCCCCGTGGTGTTCCAGCTGCCGAGAAGTCAGCCTTTTGAAAATATTGGGAGTAGGTTGTTCAGGTCGATCAAACAGATAAATAATCAAGGACCCACACTGTTCCCTGGGGGGTTTCAATGTTTCAGATGGATGTAAACATGGCAAGTTGTTATCAGAGAAATTGCAGTAGCTGAAACTGGACTGAAACTCTTTGTACACAGAAATGATCTCCAGAGCATACAGTTAGGATGTTTATAAAGTGATGAGCTGCTAGCTGCAGCTTCTGTGGCTTCCTAAACAAAATGATGGGCTTAGGTAGAAAAATCACTGCCCTGCATTTTCTCAAGCTGCTAAAACAAGGCTGCAGAGTAAAACAGTAGTGGAGAAAAAATGTGGGGGTTTTGAGAGCTTTTTTGAAGCAGCCCTCTGGAGGAGGAACACCTCAGAAAGAACCCCAGGTGTCGAAAGAGCAAAAAATTAACACAAGATAAACTCTAAACTTGAATCTTTCTGGTTTTCTAGCTCTTCTTTTGCAACTGTATTTCAAATCTTGTAATTAAAAAAAATGCTTTGTTCCATTAGAATAACATTGTTTTTCTTCTTTAACCTTGAGTGGGCTTTTGAAGGAATTCAGATAACTCTGGAAAGCAACGGAACACTGGGTTTTTACAAATATTTCTGAAACCAGAAACACTTTAAAGGGTTTGTCTTTGCAGAATACATCATTATTCAATTTTCTGAAAACTGGGTCTTTTGAACTCTTTTGAGCTTGCTGTTGTTTGCTATTGGTTATTTTGGTTGGCTGGCTAGGTTTTGGTTTTTTTCTTGCTTTCTTGGTCACTGAAGGCCCAGATATTACAGTCAAATTACATAACTTGACACTGGAGGGGGACACACAGCCTTCCAAAGGTTTGCTTTGGGAACCCTAGTGTACATTTTTGAAGAGTAACGAATGGCAATACAAATTAACGTAGGAGATAAACCAGGAATCTCCTGTTGTTTGATCAGCTGTGTAGCACTGGCACAGAACACCAGCTCAGGGCTGTTGTGGCTTTTTTGAGCATCAGTGCCATTGGACAGGAAAACAAACTTTGACTGGAAACATCTTCAAGAAGTGCCATGGATTTGCTCTTTTGCTGATCACCTCTGATGAAACCATAGGAGATCATGCTCCAGCAACTCAATGCAGAGGCTTTGCAATGTGGTGCTGGAAATTTGGGCTCTTTTTGTCAATTTGCTTCTGGTTTTTTTTCTCTGTACACGGTCCAGTTACTCCATCAGCTATGGGCATGATTACCTCTGTCTTTTCTTTGGATTGTCTGACCAGGAAGTGTTCCTAAACTGTTTGTTATGGGCTGGGAATATTTTGTAATTTCTTCAAGTTTTGCACATCAAATTATGATCTTAGGAAGCTGATGGGTTTTTTTACAGGTGGTAGGTAGTTGGGCTGTCACTCCTAATTTTGTCAGGTGTTACTCTTACTGACTGCTCACATTCCTTCTTGCCCAGTCCAGCCCTCCTTGCAGGGTTCATGAGAGATGTGGGGTTAGGGATGCTGTAGCTTCCACCTTTTTCCAAAAACTTCCTTAGGAAGATGTAGGTGAGACAAAGGAGAGATGTAACACAGCTGGTCTGCCCTTATGAACCCTCGTCAGTCTCTGTGTATTTTAAAACTGTATCATTTTTTTAGCTTGACTTGTCTTCGTTTTCAGTGCAGTTAACATGACCTCTGTTAAACTGAACGTGGGTGTTATTCATATATCAAATTGCATGCAATTAATGAAATCACTATGAAATAATGTCTTGAGTGATAACGGTATGAACTGGGGTAGCTCCAAAGTGATGTGAAATAACCATAGCAATAGTTAAGAATTCTGTGCTGTTGCCGTGGCTACTAGCCTATTTGACTTACCATTGCAGTGAAAGAATATTAGCCAGGAGACAACTCATTTCTGAGACTCCCACATGACAATAATACTTTCTGCCAAACCTCCCTCCCCCCCACCCCGCTGGATTGAAACAAGACAGACATCAAACTGTTACTATTGTTGATTCTTGCAATGTGTCCCAAAGGGGAAGCTAGATTTTCAAATGTCATTAGAAGGGGTATTTGAAGAGATATTTGAAAATTTTCACATAGGTTGCTCTTTTCTTAAAAAGAAAAAAAAGTTTTTAAATAAATTGATTAGTTGTATGTAAGAAAGAAATTGTTAACTTTCTACAGAAATTATTTATATTTTCAAAAATTTTAACTATCCCCAACTGAACTATTTTAACCAAAAACCTTAGCATGTGTTCTACAAAACAGCACTGTGGTGCCTGGTGCCCTTTTGAAATTCAGTCTGAACATTCCCCTTGTCTCTCATGCATCTGAACAGGTGGTCCAAGGAGCTCTCCCAAAGTGTACTGAGATCCAGTGGTTCTTTATTCACACTGTTAAATAGTTCCTGTTAAATTACAGTCTAGAAAAATGTCCAGTCTGCTCTAGTAGTTCAGAAATCCTTGTGGTTCTGGTGGCTTTTTCCACTCTTGGTTCAAGATGCCTAGGAGACAAGCTGTTAGCAGGAAGGCACCCATCATAATCTGCAAATAATGTCCTCTGGGTAAGTAATAGGGAACCCACTCAAACCACTACCTGCTTTTGAAAATCTAGACCAGGATGTTTTCTTGCCTTTCTGAAAGGACCTTTCTTTCAAGAACAAGTCACCAGTGCTTTGGACAGCAGTTATGAGGATTTCCTCATGATATTTGTAGGGATGATGTTGAATATATGTAGTTGAATATATGTAGTTAATTTTTTTTTGGCATAAGTTCATATGCATCACTGTAGCTATAAAGCCTCGCAAAACTGCAGGGCTGAAGTTCCAACAGCAGCATTTTAGGAATTTGAAAGGAAGAATAAGAATTGCATAGTGACCTAGTATCCCAAAATTTTTACCACAGATAAGTGTTGTGCCTTAGATGTTTTGCTTGGCCTGGCTTGTGAGATATAGGTACACAGCCATGGAGTTCTGCATCCCAGCAGAGGGTTGGAGTTAGTACAGAAATGCCTCCAGCTCATGAGAATCTGCAAGGCAGCTATTGGAAAAGCCAGCAGTCATCAGCTCTCCCCTTCCTGACTGCTCCTGCTATGGAGTCCTGTAGCTGAGGTGTTCTTTGGTCTGAGTGAGGCTGGAGCAGGTGTTTGGTGTGGAGGCAGCAGCAGGAGAGCTGCAGAAAACCTCCTCGATTAGCCACTCAACATATCTAGTGCAACTTCTCAGGATGCCCAGATCCAGAGCCTAAGGACAGTGAGTACATTTGGATGACTCACTGAGGTGGGACAGGGTGGAGAGGCTAATCCCTGTCTGCTCCTAAACAGTACAAAAAGGAAGATCCAAAACAAGCAAATCATCACCAACCTCCAAGGAGTCAAGGAGACGTGCTGGTGGATAGCTGGTGTCTCTCCTCCTTCGTGTCCTCGCAAGGGATCCTGGACTGGGCACTTGGAACACACATCTTGATGCCTGCTGATGGCCTGGCTGCTTGGACACGGTGAGTATACAAGTGTGGGGAAATAATTTTTACTTTAAAATGCAATCATTTCCCCCTCCTTCAAGATCCTGCAGTGAACTTTGCTGCACTGTTGCAACACTATTTCCTACATTTGTTCAAAGAGGAAAAGATAGTTCAGGACCCTGCTTTAACCCTAACATGAGTCAGTCCAGTGTGCAACCTCGGCCACATCCAGTGGTGAATCCAGACCAGCACTCAGGGAGCTTGAAAGAAGGGAGTAGTTCAGGAGGGAGCTGAGAAGAGAGGATCTGATAGGAGGAGGATAAAGCTGCTCCCAGCCCTTGAAGTGCCTGCAAGGAGGTGCGAAGGTGAGAGATGCTTAAAATCCAGCGGTCAGCTCTCTGTCCCAGTGATGGCTTGAGAAAACTGGCATGCTAGGGGTGCTCTCTGCTACAGCAAAGAGTGTGTCTGGAGCCTGCTGAGGAGGAAAGGCAGCTTGCATGTAGATTTGTGTTGTTGTATAGCTGAATGAAAGCATAAATCAGCTCTCCCCTCACCCTGCCTCCCCTCCTCTTTCCGTGCCCCTTAATACATAAAAATAAGGATCCTTTATGTGAATAAAAGAAGAAGGCACCTCCCCTAAGCATGTTTTAAAAAAGCCAAAAATAGTCCCGAAGTCCCAACCAAAAGCGAACATAGCCAGAATTTCTTTGGAAAATGTCTGTAGCTGGAGTGTGTGTGTGTGGGGGGGAAGAATTCACATTGAGACAGAGCTCCCTGTGCAGCTGGGCATTTCTCCTTGCCCCCATCCCGGCTGCCTGCCCTGCCGCCCACCCTGCGGCGGA
>WEIU01004150.1:92720-129685 GCA_013389925.1 Aegithalos caudatus
GCTTCCCTGTCCTTCATCTGACGGTTCTTGGCAGCTCTGGCGCAACGTGTTGTTAACAGCAGTCCTAATTAATGGAGAACATGTGTGTGTTGCAGAAATCTTTTTCTTTTTCTTCCCTTCGCCCCCCCAGTTTGGTGGAAATACCGTAAAACTGTTTATATCCACTATAAAAGGGGCGGGGGAGGGGTTTACTATCTTCCTATCCCAAAGGTTTCCTTTACCTCAGATCAACCCATTTTGGGAACAGGCACTTCTCTAATCCCTGGGTGCCTTTTCCTAAATGCTTTCACACATCTGCACCACTCTGTCCTGCATTCCTGCCATACCATCATCTTGTCCTAATGAAAAATAGCAGACTTCAACACTGCCAAGTCCCTCTTTTTTTTTTTTTTTAAAACAAAATCCTGTTTATCAAAAAGAATTTCAGAAGTTTGTTGATTTTTTCCATTCATTAACTTAAAATTTGAAAAAAAAATTAAGAAACTTTTGCTTTCCCAACTGTTTTCCCTTCTTGAGTAATAAGAAAACAAATGTTTATATACCATCTGCCACCAGCATGCTCCACAGATGATCTGGCAGACTCATGTCTTCAGTTCACCCCTAGCTCAAAAATAAGGGTCCCATGTCATAGGTGACTTGCTCTGCAGCACAAAGGGTGTTTTGGTTGGCTTAGGAATAAACACAGGAAGAGCAAAGCAAAGCAAAGCAAAGCATAGATCTGTCCTCAGCTGGTGCTGAACACTGAGAGGACAAGTGAGCCCAGTGCAGAATTTCTCCAATGCCCTGAAGTGTTGCAGGGCTCAGGGGGCAGAGGCACAGTGTGGCAGGGCTGTGCTGAGATAGTGTACTCTGGGTAAGCTGGACCTTGGAGCCCTCTGTGCTGCCCTGCTATGCAAAGCACACAGATCCACAGGGTTTATTGCAGCCAGGCCTGGAGCAAGGACCACTCCCAGACCTCCCTAGGGTACACGGTGATGCTACAGGACACGCCTGTAAAGCTGTGCCTGGCCTTTCCTTGGTGCTCTAGCTATAGTGACACCTGTGGGAGTCCTTTCACAGGGGTGTGAGTGAAACCTAAGACATGGGAAAAGATCCCTAAAGAATCTGATCTTCTTAAGGGAGGCAGATATTCCTGCTCCCATTTTGTAAATGTTGAAAAAGAAAGAGAGATGGACAAAGAAAGTCCAGCTGGTGGAAGTTGGTGGAGAAATCCATAGTGCACACCCATCTTTTGAAGTTTCCTACTGCCAGGGTGAGGAGAAGCAGCTGATAACCTTCTGGATTTCCCCAAGATCCAGGAGAGGCTTTCACATCTCCAGTACTGGAGCATCATCCTTGTGTGGGTTCCCTGCAGCTGGATGGGTGAGGTGGGCTGCAGGCTCAACAAACAGCACAAAGGCTGTGGAGTCGTCCTTTGGACTTCAGGTTGTGTGCATGCACTGGTAACTTGGAAAATACCTGTCATATCCTGACAAGTCTGGAAGGAAATATTATCCTAGACTGTAACCAGGTTCCTGAATGTGTTTGCTGAAGGTCCTGGGAGACTGGATATCAACAAAGAACAGCTGTCCAGTCTCTTCTGGAGAAGGGCATTTCTGAACAGAGATGTGGGGAATACCTGTTTTGGAAAGAGTGGCTTCATCCAGCTACTCCTTGAACTTTGATTGCCGTGGTAAGCTTTTGGAGATGTATAGAGTACATAGGAGGGGAGCAGAGTGATGAATAGCAATCAGTATGCAGTTTTGGCTTAGGGCAAAGTTAAATCTGACATTTTCCAGGAGAATGTTATTTCTGGTGGTTTTGGTGTTTTGCGTTAAAGAACAAGTTCTGACATTCCATAGATAACACTTTTTCCTACGTTTGCCCCAAAAGGGGGGAAAAAAGAGAAGGCCATCCGTAAAACCTTGTCCTTTGTTTCTTGTGGAAGACAGCAGAAAATTTGAGACCAAAGCATCAAATGTTTCACTTCTCATCAAACCCTTGGAAATGACATTTTTTCCCAGGTTTACCAGAGCCACAAATATGCTCACATAAGCTGATACTACCAGTACAGCTAATGGGCAGGTCCACAGCCAGCATTAGTTGGCACTGCCCGGGGGTATACTTGTTACCTTAGCAGCTTGCCAACCAGGGTATCATTTTCCAGACGATTTGCATGGAACTATGACAATTTGTATCCACTGAGGACCCGGCCAACTTGAGTGATACCCACCCAGGAGGACTTGCTTCTGCAGAACTTCACCCTTATCTTCTAAACCCACTTGCCTGAAGTGACTCACCTTTTTGTCAGGTCCTCAGCTGAGCTGACATTTCCTCCATGAGATGATATATTTATGTATGTGACATTTCGTCCATGGCAATGCATTGTGTGACTTTGTGACATATCTGGCAAAAAAACTCCACTGGGAGGGTCTGGTCTTGGTGAAACTCCAGAGAAGGAACATGGGAGCAGTACCTTGTTTTGCAGGATGAAGAGAAAAAAAAAAAAAAANAATTAAAGCAAGCAAGTGGATGAAACTAGTGGAATCCTAAGATGAAAGAAGAGATGGGGTCATTGCTGAATGACTATAACAGACCTCGGCTGAGGTTACTGATCTGTGACAACCTTGAAATCTTATAGATACTCTGTTTTTTCCCCACAGTCTGCCAAGACCTTGCTGACACATTCAGCATGAAAAAAAGAACCAGCATATGCTGGTTTCTGGATAATCTTCCTCTAATGTATTTGGTGCTTTATCATGCAGAAAGAGAAGAGTCCATCTTTTTGTCTTTTATGGGAAGCTGGTTAGTCCTTCTTATCCCCTTTTGGTCCACAGACTGAACCTATCCAGTTCTCATCCTTTGTGCCTTCAGGCAAGGGGAGCTTTTCTAAATGTGCTGTTTGTGATGCCTTCAGGGCTCATCCCAATATACATATACATGTAGTCTGTAACAGCTTCCAAAGAAACACCCTTAGCAACCTGACCCATGTTTTTCTGGACACTGGTGTCTAAGCAAATAGTGTTGCCAACTTCAGGTAGTGCAAACTGCATTTGCTTCTAGAAGAGCAAGGCAGGAAATGTTGCTGTAAAGCTGGGAATTAAAAGATAAGAAGTACCACTGGTGTGCTGAGAAATCCACAGCAAGCAAGTCCTCAGAAATGTCCACAGCCAAACGTAGATTCATCTCAAAGAAGGTAAAAATCCAAAATGTTTGGATCTGGGGAGGTGTGCTCAAAGAGCAGAACAAACCCACCCATTTTGGGTTTTCCCACAATTGAGAGTGTCAAACCACGTGTGTGCAGAGTTGGCTTTTCATCACCATCCCACCCAAGCCTGTCTGTCTCCCCTGGTGCTTCCCTCCTCCATCAAGGTGCTTCTGCTGTGGCTGGGGAGAAGCTGGGTGGGGTGAGGGAGCTGCTGTTCAGTGACCATACACACCAGGAATTGTGCTGTAGTATTTTCTCACCAAGTCTGGCTCATTTTAACTATGCTTGTAGCCATATATGCCTTTTTTGGGTTTTTTTGCTGGACACTGACTTTGAACTCCACATAATTTTTCAACTTCAATTCTCTTGACAAATGACTGTTCAATTTAGGCCTCCCCATATCCTCTCTCTGTTTCTCTTTCTCTTGGATCTTAGCCACTATTGGGGTTTTAACCAGGGTCTTTGACAGACATCTTCAAAGTAACCTGTTTCCATATTCAGCCTGAGATCAGTTGTAAGTTATTCTGTGGCCAGACTTTTTTTTTTAATGCAATCTCTGCTTTAGAGCATATTGCTTATATGTTTCTTCTTTGTGGGTAGAGAAAAAGACATTCCTCTGATTTCTGGCCTGTGGTATCAGAGCTAGATTTCTCCCTGCCAAGCACCTCAGGACTAGCAGCTGTCAGACATAACTTATGTCAGACATAAGGTTGCCAGTCTGACTTGTCCCACAGTGATCCTATACCTTTCTAGGTACAGCACGGAGTACTATGAAAACATTCCAAATTTTTAGTATTTCAGCCTTGTAAACCATCCAAATACGTTGTTCTGCCACCAGCTATAGACTTTTTTGTTTGTTTGTTTGTTTTCTGGTGTTCAGAAACCACCTAGCACTTTCATGGTCTTTACATAAATCTGTGTCAGCTACAACTCCTTCAAAAAAAGAAAAAAAGAAAAAAAAAAAAAAAAAAAAAAAAAAAAAAAAAAAAAAAAAAAGAGAGACCTCGCAAGGGCAGCTCCCTCTTTGAAAAGAGATGTGCAGGGCCCCTTTGAGAACCTGGTACATCCCATCTGGACCTGTTTAGGGTGGTGAGAAGGGGTGGCACAGGTGAAAGAGGCACTCAGCAGGGCTTTTGGATACCTGTGCGATCCCATATGAAGGAGGGTGTTAGATAGGAATGGGGTAAAGGAAGAAGGAAAAGGAAGGTCTTTGCTGGGAAAAGGATGAGGGGTGGTGCTGTGTCAGCTCTGAAAGTTTCCACAAATCAGGGCAGAAGAAGACTAGAGTCAGTAGAAATATTAGTGTATTGTCTTCCTAAATTCATATAGGCAGGTGAGGAAAGGTCCAAAAGATGCATATCTCTTTTCCTCTGCCATGAGAGAAAATACAATGGGAGTCTGGATGATACAAAGATTTAAAAATAAGGAGGGGCTCTTCCATTATTTCTTTTATGCAAGTTCACAAGGTAAAGGCCCTGCAGGCTGAGCCACTGAAGGCAATCTCTAGTCAAAGCACTTCAGGAATTGTTGTAGGAGAGAGCTGAAGTTGTAGGGGAGAGCTGAAGGGACTGATGGCACAAGAGATGGCAGACGAATTTGGGACATAACAGGAGATGTGAGAAGTCAGACTTGTATCTTAATGCTGACCAATTGGGAGTTAAGTAACACAGGATACTCAAGTACCATGTTGCTGGATGAGGGCTGTCAGTGCTCCTCTGCAGCCCAGGGGTAAATCAAACTCTGATTTCCTGTGCTGAGAGGCAAACTTGGGACAGATGGGCAGGAGGGGTGAGAATTTCAGCAATTCCAGCAGTTTTGAAAAACAGGTGACCTAGGAGAATTTGAGAGAAGGCAAATTTTCTGAACCTCTAAAAAATCTATGTGATTGCTGATTTTCCTTCATAAGTCTGATTCAAACCTAAAATTGTGTTAGTTCTTGCTATTTGTATTACAAAAAAACAAAACAAATCAGAACAACCAGACCAAAAAGGGAAGAAAAACAAACCCTGAGGAGAAGAGGAACAGACCCAAATCCACAACACATCAAGTGGCCATGTAATACCACATTGCAAATGGGTTCACCATGGGCTTGCAGATGACTTAATACTATATAGCGGCCCACAATGCTCCAGTGACTCATTGCATTTGCTATATCTGTTCAAACTCACCATACTGAGTAAGAGAGATCTGCCTTGAAAAAAACCTCTAATAAATTCTGTTGCTTTGAAATATGCCTGGTGCTTTCAAGAGAATCATGGCATATCTCATGCTCTGAGAACACCTCAACCCACTCTGTGTGGCTCTGGTGGGACATGCAGGCAGCTCAGCCTCCTTCAAGCCAGATTAAAACACACATTGAGCCAAAAGGGACTTGAAAGAGTTCTCCACAATCTTCCTGAGGTGAGCAAAATAGATGATTTGGGATAGGAACATAGCTGAGGTTTATTTATCATCTCCTGCTAGCCAAGGGATGGGAGATGCTGCATTTGATGATTCTGGGCACTGGGCAAGGAGCTGTAGAGCAGTCCCATGCCAAAGATGTCCCCATGCCTTGCATGTGTGAACCATCACCAGCATCCAGCCTGTTCCCCTGCAGGGCTTCCCACTGCATTGCTTGTACTTGATCACCTTGGACTTTGACTTTAGTAGGGTTGTATTGGTACAGCCTAATGCAATCTAAGGTGCTAAATCCCCTACCTTCCTCTCTGCCTCATAAATCCATTTACCTGTATTTATTGGATGTACAGCAACAACTTAGTGCTGTCAATAAAGTAATTGCACTGGTAGCATTAGTGGAAAGAGCACAAGTCACATCAGTCCCACTGTACATGGTGCTATGGACACATGCACAAGAGGGAGGATGCTCTGATCTACAAGATCTTTGCTGTGGAAACAAACTTCCTAAAATTACTTTGAAATGGAATGTTTTCTTTTTACAGTTCAGCCCAGATTTCCTTCTGCCAGCTTGCTTTTTTCCCAGTGAACTCTTTAGCTGCTCAGCTGAATTAATTATCACGGCTTACCACAGGTTCTTAGTTTTTACTAATTACCAAAATTGGCAATTTCCCTCTGATGTCAGTGTGGGTTTTGCTTGTGGAAGGACTAAATGAGACCCTCAGGATTACAGTGCTCCATAGGTTTTAGGAGAGGGGGCTTTTTATGTTGCTTCAGTGAGAGTGTGTGAGAGGGTTTTATAGAAAACTTTCTAGCTCAGCTCCCTTTGGTTACTTTTTCCATGAAAGGTAACAGATGGTCATTGTGACGTGAACGTTATTCCAATATCCACAGAGGAGGAAAAAGGACCAGCGTGATCCAAACTTACAGGTTAGTTTATTTTAAGTTATTTTTTTGACGTCAATAGGCAGTGATATATATAGCAAAATATTTTTCCTCCTTACTGCAGGGCCTTTAAAAGGATATCTTTGTTGTCTTAGTTGCCATAGCAGTGACAAATGTGGATATATATCCATATGCACATGTATACATGCGAGGAGGGATTCCCCAACCCTGGGGCTGATTCTGTTGGCTCCTGTGCTTGTATTTCCCTCTTCCTTCCGCTGCTTGAGGTGCTCCAAGGCACTAAGACAGCCTGTGAAATGTCCCCAAGTTGGGAAATGAGTATTTTCAGTCAACCATCTTGAAGCGTGGGCCTTACCATGTTTTGCAGGGCTCTGTTATTTAGCACTTATCTCTAAAAACAGGTAGCAAAGGCAGAGCAGAGCTCCTCTGGTGCCAGGTGATTGGTGTGTGAAGGAGATGACAGAGATTTTCAGTGTGATGGGGCTCCATAAATAAATTAGGAGGCTATTAGTAGTAAATGCGCTGTTTACTATTTAGATGGGTTCACATGTGCCCAGATTGTGCTGAAAGGCCTTTGACGTATTTAGCTCATCCTCACCTTGGAATAGATATTTATCTCTATGCTCATGTTTCAAAACTGTTCCTCCCTTTCAGCAACCTACTAACATACTCCAGAGATATTCCCTCAGTGGTGTCTGTCACTGTTCTTCCCTGCATTTTCCCTGCCCTGAGCTCTGCATCCTGTAAACAGCAGGACTGTGATCCAGACCTGGAATGGTCCCTGAGTGCAGCCCTTAGGAAGTGAAACACTTGCAGAAAGTCTCTTGGTCTCCTTCTGACCAAGTTCAGTTGTCACTTAACTCGAGGCCCCTCTGTGTTGGTGAAGGGAGAGGGTTAATACACAACACCATCCCAGAGAACAGAAACAGGGGAATCTGAAAACCTAACCAGCCTACTTTATGGTTTTAAACTCTTGCTTTCTAAAGTTTCTATTTCCCCTTGATTTTCATACTGGGCCTTTTTCACTTTACCTATGCAAACCTTCTATGCAGAACCTACACTTCTGAATACCCCCAGCCTGCCAAAAATCAGCTTTTCCCTTCTTGCATGTTTTTGTTGTTACCAACAAGTAAGATGCTGGAATAAGAACTTGGCTGGCCATTGTGTTGATGACAAATGAAAGAGAAGCAAACACAGCTTGCTTGTCTGCAGCTTCAGTGGTTCAGCAGGGCTGGCAGTAGTGAAGTCATGCTATTTGTTGATAAAACACACGGCACCAAACTCTGAGAAGGAGCTGAGACAGTATCTCAGTGCAGTCATCTGCCTGTCCTGCCTGCACCTTTGGAAATCCCAGCTTCCTGTGCTGGCTCAGTTAATACTGTTTATTCTGCTCTCCTTTGTGTCACTTCCCTGTGGAGGCTGCAAAGTCTTCCTGCAGGGACTGTCCTTCCATGTGTGTATGCCCAGTGCCCAGCATGGGAGGCCTTACCCAGAGATAATTTAGCAGCTGCTGAGCAAGCTGCTGCCTTGAAGGCATTTGAGGATCAGCCTTCAATGAGACTTTGGGGCAGATGCAGGACCTGTGCTCTTAGTGGTGGAGTTAGGGATCCTTAGAGCCAAACAGGGAAGTAAAAGGTCTCATACTTTGTTTGTAAAAGTCCTGCCTCTGGCACAGCAGAGGTTTAGCTGTTAAGAAAAGAGGTGCTAGTGTCACACCCAGACATTCTCTTGGTGCTTTGGGCTACCTGGTCATAAAGGACCCTGAGACTTCATGCAGTCAGTCATGCTTCCAAAAATGGGCATGCATGCTAGGCTGCAAAGTCAAGGGATTGCCAGAAAGCTCAACAGCCCTCTGAGGTCAGGAATAAACCCTTGCCTTACTCAAGGATTCATGGCAAATGCATGCTGGGGCAGAGGTGCAGCTTGGGGCAAAACCCTCGTATTTCTTGTGCTTCAAGAGTACACCTTTGCAGTGTCACTGCTGAACAGTGACTCCCTGGGTTGTAGTCCCTTTGGGGCTGGATGTTGGGGTGCTTCTGGTGGCTGATGGGGGCAGTTTGTCTTTCACAGTGCATTTATGTCCTGGCAAGGGATGGTAGAAGCTGGCATGGTGTCCAGCAGAGCTCTGTGGGAAGGGGTGCTGGTATGCAGCATGTATCAAATTCTCATAATTATGGTGGTAGCTAGAACAGTAGGAGACAGATTTGGACCATAAAGCTGGCAGCCTGAATAGCCAAGAGGCACAGGATGGCAAGGAATGTGGAGCCATGGTGGGGAAACGTGACTTTCCAAGGTTACCCGTGGGGTGGTGGGATAGCCAAGAAGAGTGTCCTGACTCCTAGGCCACTATCTTAGCAACATGACCACAATTCCCTCAGTAATAGGAGCCATGCTGAACCTTTGCCAAGAACCATCTTTGCTCTGCTTTGAATGGTCACCAGTTTTGAGGGTTTTTGTGGGGGAAAAGGAGTTGAACAGTAAATAAACCCATTCTTTTCCACTTCTAGAGGTATTAAAAGCACTAGTGTTGGAAACCAGCAGTATTGGTATTCTTCATTGCTCCAAACCTTCTGGGAGGCAGAAAACCTTCACCTCTGTTGGTATTTTTCTGAGACTTCTGTCTTTGTTTTGAAGCATCCCGGTTGCTGGGTGCTTTTACAAGATATCATTTTGCTTTTTGGTTTGCTTACTAGACTCAGTGGTGGAAAACAGGACCATAACAAACCTGGCTCCTCACCAGTTTAAAAAGTTGCTTTATAAGTCAAGGCCCTCCAATATGCAGCAGTCAGTAGTAGTAGTAGTAGTAGTAGTCTCCATCCACCCACCCATCCATCCATCCATCTATCTATCCATCCAATTTTACTGACCTGATAATACACAGCAATGACCTCTACCTTGAAAATAAAGCATCAGACCCTCAACTACTTTTACATGAAAATAAATAGATTGGTATGGAGTTTATGGATGTTAGGGACACTGGTCCAGGCTCTGAACAACATAGCCCATTTAATTTCAAGAGCTGAATCTCCACAAAATGTTCACAATAAAGCCCCAAACTAGGTGCAATAAACCTAACACCAGCCAAGTTTGCAAACCCAAGCTGAATTGCAGGGAAGCCCAGGGCCAGGTTTCCAGTCAGCTTTGAAGCCATGGTTTTAAAGAGGCTCCTGATCAGGATTTTGATCTTCTCACAGGCTGTGCTTCAAGTGATTTCCACCAGCCAGGATTTGAGCTCACTGCTGCCAAATCCCAGCCCTGCTTAGGATGGAGCAGTGGCAGTGTCCAGAGGTGAGTTTTAGCCATTCCTAGCACACAGTTTGGTGTAGGACTGGTGCCCCAGGGAAGGTGCTCTCAGTCCAGCCAGCAGCGTGGGCAGGGCTGAGTGGCAGGAAGCTTCCCCTATAGATTGTAATGGTTTCATTTTCACTGGGTTTCAGCACTTGGCATTTTGGGTTGAATTTCATGCCAAGTTTTAAAATCCTAGAGGCCCACAGGCCTTGTGGACATGCAAAACCACCAATGTAATGAAAATTGGTTTAAAATTGATTTAGTTAAAAAGAAAAAGAAAAAAAAAAAATTCAAGCCACCATGTGGAAACATTTAGAAGAGTCAGTTACGAAGTTTAACCAAATGGAAGTAAATGCCTTTGAATGTGTCCGTACAAAGCACTGGCACTGGAGAAAGGAAATCTATTTACCATGAATTTTAATTAAACCAGTTGAGCTCTTTTTTAATAAGCAGTATTGAGTAAAACTTAGCAAAATACCAATGCCCCTTCTTAGACTTCCAGAAATGCATTGGTCTCACAGTCACCTTTGTAAATTTTTTCAGACACTTAACATAATTTTTTAGGGGATGGGCATTGGTATTTCAGTCCAGGTCCCTGAATATATTTACTAAAATGCCCAAGCACTCCTGATTTCTAAGAGGATTTAATGCCTTTGAGGATCTTGGCTTGCAGACTTCATGCTGGTTAATGTGAGGAGAGGTTTCTGCCCATCTTGTTCAGCTGAAAATCTGGCTGGACTGTAGGATCCTAAATGACTTAACTCCAGTAGCAATTTATTCTATCTTTAAGGTTTTGGTCAGCTGAAAATCTGACTGGACTGTAGGATCCTAAATGACTTAACTCCAGTAGCAATTTATTCTGTCTTTAAGGTTTTGAGGCTATGAAGGACTGTAATCAAAACACATAGGGCAGGTAGATGTGTTGTAATCCCAAGGTTTCCAGCCTCTCATGGGCTTGTGGAAATCATCTCCAGGCTTGGCACTTGGTGGTCCTTGCTTGATGTCAAACCTGTTTGGTCAAGGCATGAGGTTGAGTAAATATCTTTATTTTGG
Organism: Aegithalos caudatus; assembly: GCA_013389925.1. NCBI lineage: Eukaryota > Metazoa > Chordata > Aves > Passeriformes > Aegithalidae > Aegithalos > Aegithalos caudatus. The sequence goes on from WEIU01004150.1 coordinate 103,549, forward strand.
GTTGTTTCTGTGCAGACTGGGTAATTTCCTATTGAACAAAGAGCACTGGGCAGTCCCTGTACTAGGTTTCAACACAGCAAAGAGCCAGCTTCAAGTTTCCAGGTAGGTTGTCCTGACAGCAGCATGGAAGAGATTTGTGGCTGGTGTTGCTGAGCTCTCACAGCAGCACCAGGCCTTTGTCCCACACTTGTTTTTTTCTTGTATTGTGTTTTCTTGTTGTTTTTTTCACCTTGCTGTGGTTGTCTTGCAAACCCTACCTGCAGTGCCACAAGCACAGGATACTTCTGCTGCCTGTCTTTCCCTTCAGCATCTGCCCATGTGCAAGCTCTGCACATAAACACAGCAGCCTCAGAAGGGATGTTGATCAAAAGGTTTTAGAAGGACTCTGCATGTTATGAAATGTTTTGAGGCTCAGAGCCCAAAGAGGGAACTCCATCATGAATTCCCCATGTATAACTAATTTGGGAAAAGGGATAAAAATGGGACAGAGCCTCTTACTTTTTCTCCCCCCTCCTCGATGGCCCCTTTCAGAAAATTAGGGGGCCCCTCTCCAAGGAGAAACTGTTGAAAATTGCACACTGCTTTCCCTTCCCCTTCCTCCTGAACATAGCCAGAACAGCAATATACATTTCTGAGGTTTGGCAGCAGCATCTGAAAGCATGATTTTTTTGCCAGAGAGGACTGGCTGATGGGGGCCAAAGTGCATGTGGGTTGGGGGGCACTTGGGGAAGAGAAGGGAAGGCACCTGTACCCTCTCTTCCTGCCACCACTATTACAGATCTTGTTCCCACCATTTCCCAGTTGCTACCTGATGATCATGTTTATTCTCTGGATTGTATCATTGGCTGCTGGAACGAGACCCATCAGGGGAGATTTGTGCCTGAGCTTCAGTTTCATAACAAAAGCAGAGGCAGTTGTTCTTGCGACAGACCTCTCTTGGACTGAACAAAAACATGTACGGCCCATGTGCGGTCCATACAGCTGAGAAATATGTTAGCTAAGCTAGTCCAGAGCTAGTGATGATCCTGTTTTATGTTAGGCTTTCCTCTGCTGCAACATCACTGCCTTCCTCCTCCCATCCTGCCTGATGCAGCACCAGCCCCAGCAGCTTGCTGAGAGCCCTCTTGGTCTGCTTTGGCTCTGGTTGCTGTGATGTCTAGACTGGTATCTGGTGCTGCAGCACTCACACGTGTTTTCAGCACCATGCTGAAGTCTAATGATGTCATCTCTTATGGCTCAGAGGAAGAAATTTCCATTTCATTTCAGAATTTTTATGGAAAGATTTGAAAATTTGGAAGGGGACTGTGTGGAAATTTTGATGCCCAATGAATCTGAATCTGAAGTGTTTTCATGGCTCACAAGCTCAAAAGCCCTTCCTGCACTTCCTCCTCTGCACCTTTCTTTTCTTCAAAGGGAAAAGGGAGAGGAAAAACTGAGAGGACAATAAAAGATTTTCTCTCCCCTTCTGAACAGCACTTTTGAAATACCATAAATGAAGCTTTCTCTGAGCATTTTGTTAGCATTAAAAAAAAAGGCTTATTTAGTTAGAAAGAAGTCTTTATTTGACAACAAGTCCAGACTATTTCCAATTATTAATATTCATTTATGGACACAAATCTGTCTTTTGTTGTCTTGTTTGATGTGGAGGTTCTAGGGCATGTCCAAAGCCCATGCAGCAGCAAGGCGAGCTTACAAGTGTTTCCTTATTGTCTGTCATCATAATTAAGAGAATAAATATGTACTTTAAGCTTGTCACCTTTCTTAGCTTGGGATAGGAGGAGGCATTCATGCTCCAGTGATCTATTGTCCTGTGGTTAAACTCTGCTAAACTTCCTCTGCCAGTGCACAGCAGAAGGGTGGATGGAGCTATTTGTGCTTCCCCCAAAGTTCAAGCCCCCATCAGAGGAGCTGCAGCCATCAGCGTGGGAGAGGAGAGAGGGGCTGCTGTTATTCATGTTTTAACATGGCTGGGTTCCACTCTGGCAGACGGGAGAGACTGAAGTCTGAAAGCCGTGGGCTGATAAGTGGTTTTTGTGAGATAAGATATGAAAGGCTCTGTGATTCTGGAAGAGAGTGTTGAGTAGTTTATATGTGTAAGTCCAGATGTTCAGTAGAAGGAACTGTTCCAACCCTTCAGCTGAGAATGTCTGCTTGCACGTGTATGATCTGATGTGCTCATGGCAATGGCCAAGCAATGTGGTCCCCAGGAGCAGCAAATGGAGCACTGACTTCCCTGTGGAACTCAGGGAAATCACAGGGTTAATGCTCAGGTAGTGTCTCATTTCCATTTTGCTTTGACAGATGCATCCCACTGAGAAGAGGAGGATGTTTTCTGATGCACAGGAGCTGCACACCTCTTGGTCTCAGGGGCTGCCTTACTGGTCCCATGGGACAGTAATTTACCTCTGTCCCAATAAATGCTACCCACACTGGTGTGTGGCTGGTGTGGATGCCTAAGTCTTCCAGAACACAGAGAGGTTCAGTTATAGACTCCCTGATTTCTCCCCAGAATAATGAACAAGGTGTAAAGTAGCTCTCCAGTAACATCTGATGGAGCTAAGGTAACAGTGCCCCACTGCAAGGCAGGAAGAGAGTTTCTCCCTACCTCTAGTGTCAGGCTTTGGAGCACAGTTCTGATATTTGGGTATATAACCTGCTTACCAGCAAGACTGCATGAGTATACCTCTTCCAAAAAGTGCTTTTCTTGCAGAGGGAAGGCTTGTGTCCAGAGCAGCTGGACCACTTAACTGCTCTTGAATGTGAATCATAGCTGAAGGAGAGCTGCATTTAACTAGAAGCATATCTTATCAGCAGCCCATGTCTCAAACATGCAGTCACAGGGTAAAGGCTGCTTGAGTCAGAGAGAGATCCAGGGCCAGGTTCCCAGGATCTGTCAATTGGGGATAGCTTCCCTAAAATGGATATAGCTGTATTGATTTAAATAGGATGGGAATTTAGCCCTGAATATTCTGCAAGTACATGAACTGTCATTGGCCACGATTTTTCCAAGGAGGCACATAATTTTTTATCCTGACCAAGATCATTGCAGACAGGGAAATAGATAAGCAGTTGGATTTTCCTTTGGGCAGTGATTTTTGGAATAGATGCATTTGTACATCTAACATGGGCTTGCTTAGTTGGTATTTGAATAGAAAAAACAGAATTCATCTGTACTTAATGAAGCCTCTTCAGAACCAAACTCCCATAATTTATCTATTTGTCTCCAAGAGGAAATTTTATGTGGGGCCCTTGGACATTTTAATTAGTAAGCATCACCAAGTTTTTCACGTGTGCTCAAGGGCAGGTTAGCATTCACCTGAAAGATCTAAGCGAGGTGGTGGGGATCCCTCTCTTCTCTGAAGGGTTGGATATACCCCAAGGAGGCCTTTCCAAGTTTAGCCTGCTGCTTGCATGCACAACCTGCTGACTGTGCTGTGCCCACTGGTGGGATGGTCACCCTGACAGGGTGTGTGGTGGGCAGTGGGAGGTGATGGCCTCACAGCATGCACTGTGTGTTGGATGCTCATGTCACGTAGTGGCTACACTTTGCCCATGAGGATGCTCTGCTGAGAGCCAAGCAAAGCATGGTAGACTCATATGGGAAAGAGATGTATCTGCAGGAGCTCAGGCACAAATGGTTAAAATGGGATGAGGAAAGACCCTTGGCCTGAGAGTGACCTGGTTGTTGGCAGCACCAGCAGCTCATGATGCTGTGTCATTGTGTCCCTGTACTGTGGTACTCCACCTACCTCCTAAAATCCTCCTCGCCTGCCACAGGCCTTCAGGCACCACCAGCTGCTCCTGCAAGCTGCAGCCACAGAGAAGCATGACCACAGCACTCTTCTGTTCCACATTACAGCCCGGGATCCACCTCTGTTGCCATTAGCGTGCATTCCTCACTCTGATTCACAGTGGCATCTCTCTCTGCTTCTTATTCATTACCCAAACATCTTGGCGAGCAGCAGCCTGTTAGTGGCTTTGGTCACTTGGCACAGGCATTGGAATCTCATGGTAAACCCAGAGACACTTTATGGAGGTGTAATATCTTGGTTTTGGTTCCCATTGCATTTTTGTAGCACAGAGGCCAAAAACACATCAAAGAAGCGAGTTTGGCAGCGAGCACCAACCCTAAATTCATTACACTCCAATTAGGCTGTTAAGAAGAGATAAAAGAAGCAGCAAAACTGAATGTCCTCCTCAATTTCTGTTTGCTGAGGTTACTTCTCTCTTTTGTGGTCTGGGTCCCTGGGTATCTTAGTTCCACCAGCACCAGTGGTGGTGTGTGCTTAGGGACAGCTGAGGCATCTTTCTCATTAAAGCCATGATTGGATCAAAGTGCTTCAGACAGTCCCTGAGGAAGAGCGAAAGGCTTTTCTTTTTGTGCCTCCCTTTGGGACCAACAGCTTTTGCACTATTTCACCTCATTATCCTGGTCCCCTTCTTCTCTCTGCAGTTTGTGATGGACGTGGATTCCTGACTGCAAAGGGTGGAGGCCAAGTCTTTGGGCAGCTGAGGCAATGGGCATTGTCCTTTGGGCAACATCCTTTGCTTGGCTGGAGTGTCTACGTCTGCCCCTTGGTCAGGGTCATTCCTCTGAGGAAAGGAACAAAGCAACAATTACTAAGATATGAATATCAAGAAAGAAAATCAGTAGCTTGGTTGCAGCTTGGGGATTTGGGTGATGAAATATTGCATTCCAGTATCCCCTCTCAATGGTTTATTAAATTGGCAGACCTCTTTAAATTGTGTACCACTGCTTCCTGTGCCCCCAAGTACAGGAAAACCAGGGCTTGAGTGGAAACAGCATCCATGGCAAAGGCTGCCCTTGCTGTTAGCTCCTGGAAGAAGTAGTTGCAAATAAAGTAAGCTTTTTTATATTTACCAATATTTTATTTATGATCTAGATATCTAAATAGTGGTAAAGTCTCCTAAAGAGAATAAAAAATGTTTTACAATCTAACAAAATTGCATCTTTTAACAAATATTGATTTTTTTTTTTTTGCTGTTGAAAGTAGTGGCAGTTTTCCCCCACACCTTGAAATGGGAAAACTCCCCTTAGTCAGACAGATAAATGAGGATTTCCAAAAACATTCAGGAGTGATTTGTTCAGTTCAGAAAACCTGATAAAACCTGTGAAAATTTCTTGACAGTTTTATGGATAACACTGACTCTATCCTCAAATGGATCTGGCTTTGATGGATAAAGAATATTTCCATTTGTTAATGTGAGCGGAAAGTGCCTTTTCATAAAAAGTGGAAAACATCACAGTAGGGCCATAGTCTCTCTGTGGGACCATCTGGGATGTCCAGAACTTGACTAGGACAGGGAGGTAAGGTTGTCAGTGGTCCTCAAGTGGTCCTGCATGTAACTGATGCATCCAGATAAGTCTTTCTTAACTAGAGGATGTGTGACTGTGCCTCAGGTCCCTGACTTTTCTTCAGGGCATAAACCATCTTCTCCTGCACATGTCCTAGGGGTCCTGGGAAGGAAACCTGAGCACATGGGTTAGTCTTCAATCCTATCCTCTCTCCTGGATGTCTCTGGTGGCAATGACCTCAGGCAACAGCGTGGCATGAGTCTGCCTTGCAATTTAGATATGGGCTCAATATACCCATCTCTGTGTGCAGGGACAGTCTGTTCTTTCTGAATACTGTGTGGAAAAAAAGGTAACAGATCCACTGCATGAAACACATTGGGTAACACTTTCCTTAATGGCTTGGATGAGTGTCAGTTTGTCAGATCTCATAAAATAAAGAAAATGAACAATCCTTCTCTCCTTTTCTTTCTCATCCCTTCCTTTACTATAGCTTTGATGACAAAAGCTAGCTTTGTCTTCACTGGGAGAAAATGGGGTGGCACATGATAATCTTGTGCTAACAGGTAAAACTTAACTAAAGCTGTAATTCCAGAGAAGTCACAGGAATTGTAGTTTTTGCTTCATTTTCCAGATCAAGAAAATGTTGTCTTTGGGCTGGCCTGTTAGACCTTTGAAAATATCTAAATCATCCTGTGTTTCCAAGGCATTTACTTGGTCTCAACCACCCTGTCTTGTTTTCATTAATCTTTGTTGATGCTTTTTCTTCCTAATAAAGATCAGTGTCTATCGTCCTTCTGGCTGGAGACCACAGATGCCAGCAGGCATGCAGGTGATCCTTCTCCCTGCAGACACAACCAGCTCTTCTCTCTGCACCACGGGAGGTTTGTAGAGAACCCTGGGTTAGGCCCTGGTCACCAAGAAGTGGGGAAACCCGTGCCCCCAGATAATAGAAAGCAGTTGATGTCTTGCGGGGAGCCGGCATCAGCAGTTTCCTCTTAGTTGTTTGACAAGGGAGGAAAAGGCTGCAGGAAGCCAAGAAGTCTCAAAGGGATCCCTCAGCACAACCCAAAAGGGATTTCCTAAGCTCACCGCAAAGCCTCAGGGGAGGACAACGTTCAGATGCTTTTGATTCAGCACACTGTGCTCCAAATCCCACTCCCACATGTGCTTTTTCCAGAGGAGCACTCAGCTTCTCCACACTCCACCACTGGCCTTTGTGGTAGCATCAAGGCTGGAGGAAGGGGGCTTTGGAGCACCTTTCTCTTGACTGAGGAGGGAGCAGGGTTCAGAAATGGGATTGAACACTCCCTTAGGTGGCTTGTGGTACAGCAAATGTCTCAGGTAGGACAGTAGGAGCTGCTGACTAGCAGATAAAGGGGAGAGGAGGTAGAAAACTTACTTTTCCTCTTGTGCCTAGGGCCACATGATTAGCTGATATCCAAAGGCACACTTTTCTCCCTCATGGCCTGATCTTTGCCGTGCAGGGAAAGGACAACTGCTGTGAACATGTGAATATGTTCTGGGTGGGTGGGGGCCCTGGACCCTCATGTGGGCAGGGATATTTCCCCATCATTCAATTTATTTCTGGCTGTCTGCAAGACAGGAAAGAACTTCTTTCTTCCACCCCATGATCTTTTTGTCTTTGAAGCTTTCAGCTTTGTTGTTGTTGTTGTTTGTAAAACTGGTCTCTGAAGGATCTCCCCTCCACATTCACACACATGATCAATACAGACTTCCAGAAGAAATTTGAGTTTGGCTGGAAATTGCATCCAAAACCTCTCCCTGCGGAGGAAGATGAAAAGATTCCTACAGAAGGTTTTCACCTCTTCTGCCAGGAACTGTAGTTCTTTGGATTCACTTGAGTGACCCATCAACTTCCCGTACTCCCAATCTGTGTCACTGTTTTCCAGCTAACAGGCATCCAGTGCTCCAAGAAAGAGTTGTCAGCTGGGTTACAGCAATGTCAGGAACTAAGGACAACCCCTTATTGGTAAGGCATTTCGAAATCTGTGCCTCACATGTTGATAGTCAGAAACTTCCTGATAGGCCCTTGAGGAAGCTCTTGTTCTACTGCACATGCCTTGACACAGCTGTGCCCACAGCTGGGGAAAGAAGTACCAGGGCACCTCCTGCCCTGCCAGCAGCAGCCAGTTTTAGCCTCAGCAATGAAATCATTGGGCAGGTGGAAGCCTTGCTTCTTCCCATTTGTAATGTCTATGCTGGAATATTTCATTAATGAAATCACTGATGTTTATTACCTACTAAATGATCTCTTTCTCCAACAATCTCTGAGGGTTATTACCACAAAGACTTGCACAACAGATGTTAAAAGCCATCACTTTAAATCAACATATACTTTTATTAAAAACAAAACCGAATGTTTTTTTGTTTTTTTCTAATCCCTGCATTCCAGTCACTAAAGCTGAGATAATCTTCTGGAGAAGCTAATGGATATTGTTAATATCTGGATTGAATTTATAAAGAGCGAGGAGAGAACAAACAGGAGAGCAGGGACAACCTTCAGCAGCAATGAAGACAATTTGTTGTGCTTTGCTAGCAGAGTTTTATTTGTGCCAGCCATTTCATCCCTTCAGGATGATGCACAAGATAATGTCAGGTATTTGTAATTATGCCTTGCACTTTCTTTTTCCTGACTCAGGATCCCAGATTTAAGGAGTTAAGCAACTGTAATGTCAAGAGTGCGTATTTGTTGTCAGCCATTTTTCATTCCTTGTGGTTTGCTACAGAAATCTAGACAGGCTGTTGTTTGTGGTCAGTTTAATGCAATTTGAAACTTTTGTAAAGGTGACTAAAGGTCTGACATCTTCAGTCGAAGCTTATTTTTCCCCCCTGCTCATGAATGGAGCCAAGTTTAAGCAAGAACAGCCTAGGTTCAAATCTTTCTAATGTACTGGTGACTGCTGAAGATGAAGGATTTGCTTAACTGCAGGAGAGACACAAGGAGCACATGAAAAGCTTGGGATCTTGATTGCATTGAGTAGATGTTGTCACTAAAAAAAAGCTCTAAAAAACCAGCAATTCCTCAGAAAATTTAAACAACTGCACTTCACTGTGCCTGTGGTCGTGCATAATCCATGCTAATGTGAATGGTGATACAAGATAAGCAGAGCAACATGAATGATGGTCCAGGTGTGGCCTTGCTTTCCAATTTCCACAAAAAGAAGGTTTCCAATTTAGACTTATTTATGTAGCGGACCTTCTCAAAGATCTCCTGTGAATTGACACGTTTCCGGTTGATCTAAACTCAGAAATCAATTCTAGCATGTAGACTTCAGTGGAAAATTTTGTAATAAAACACATCTTGTGACATTTCATCAGGTACTGGGGAAGAACTTTCTCCAAGAGACTATTTCCCTGATGCTTTTTTTTCCTCACTTTGGGTAATTTTGTTTTAAGACCTGCCGTGAGTCATGTCCATCGTAGTGGATTAGGAATGGTGCCTTTGGCATGTTTCAGAGTACTTGGTTTGGAAATAACGTTATGGTTTCTGAAAACAGTGTAAACTGAAGATGTGCAGAGTGCTCATTCCTAGAGCTTCAGAGTGCCCCAAGGGATGGCAGGGCTGGCAAACATGCCTCCCTGATTTCAAAACAGACCACTGCCCTCAGATGCCAACAGCTGCAGCTCAGGGGAGGCCATCTAAACCTGGCGTGCTCTTCCCATCAGTCTACCCATCCATAATCATCTCCCAGTCTGACTGCCCACCATTGCAATAGCCATCCAGCCTGCCTCTGAACGACCTCCTTCATTGTCTTCACCTTCCTTAGATTAAACAATAACTGGCAAACATTGTTTTTCTTTTTTTGTCTTCTTTTCTTCCCCGCCCCCCCCCTCCCTTCTCCATTCCTTAGCACTGCAGATCCTGATGTCACTCTCTCAACAGATATGTGGGAGGTTCGCGCTGGGATTTTCCTCCCTGGGATAACGCATAGTGTTTACTGTCTGTTGGCTTTCCGGTGGTCTCCCGGCCTCCAGCAATGGGAGTCACGAGGTCCTTTCCCCCCCGTCCCATGGTCTGTGGTATCTCTTGTTTTCCGAGCGCTGGAATCTTTGTCCCCGTTACGTAGCCCCAAACCTGACCTTGTCGGAGACCACACACGGGTGTCTCTGGATGAGAGGGGAATGTATGGAATGTTTTTCAATGAGCAGTTTATGAAATTCCTTTCCTATATGTTTCAGAAATTCTTTAAGTTAAAGAGGACAAACGTTTCTCCAAGGAAACTAGAGTTCGCAGGAGCTCAAATGTAGGCACTTGTTTTTAAAAACATTCTTTATTAAGAAGGGGGGAAAAAGGAGGGGGTGAAAGAGAAAAGAGAAAATGTAAACAAGAAAGCCTAATTCCCCACTCTGTAATGCACAGGCAGGAATAACAGCACAGTGGGGCTGCACTCCTCTGAGGCCTGAGAGCAGGCTGTGTCCTCCCACCAAGTGATAGAGCTGAACCGACCCTGTGTGTGCCATAGAGTGCAAGGGGTGAGAACCACAGAGCCTCATCCTGACCCACAAAATGTGGGGAAAGAGGAAAACAGGCCAATGCTGATTACAGAGATGCCCAAGATAGGAAAAGGCAAAGCTGAGGATAAGGGGGTGCCTTAAATCCAAAAGACTCTCTTGAAGAGAAAGCATATGGCTTTTAGGCATGTTTTCCTCAGAGTGTTTTATATATTCACACATTGAAAATAGCAAAATCAGGTATTTATACAAAACTTGACAGAGGAAGCCGGGGCCAAGATCTTCTTTTTTTTGTATGCAACTGAAGTGCAGGGGGAAGAAGAGGGAGGGCTCTGGCCAGGGCAGTCTCTGCAGTACAGGGCTGAGTCCTCACAAGCTTGGGTAAACCAGCTCTGCCTTGGGTGTGTGCTCCAAGCACTGAGCTATTGTATGATAAGGTGGTACCACCTCTTCCTCTGTTTGTGTTTTGGAAGAAAGTGGAGTTGCCTTTGCATGTTTGAAGGGCCCTGGCTTTGGTAGCCATGCTCCAGGAGATCCTGGGGAGGAATGGATGAAGGTGAACAGGGGAGGTGGGCATGGAACTGCATATCAAAGCTGAGGCGCTTTCAGGCATTCTCCAAAGCAGAATTACTAATTTTGAAAACTCAGTGGTTTCCAGGGAGTGAGGAGGACCTTCGTCTGGGCCTCGCATACCTCAGTCCCACTTTAAGTACCTAGGTCCCTTTTTGGATCTGGGCCTAATCTGCTAATTCAAATCCAGCTTGCATGCGTCAGAACTGTAAGCCAATATAGAGTTGGCAGGAAATGGCTTTCCTATCCTGTGAACATTTTCAGGATTTTTTTTTTTAACCGAACCTGGGTTTAAAACTTGGGCCAACAGCCAGAATTTTGAAAATTTTTGCAAAATGAAAACCCAAGTTCTGAATCCTTTTCCTCTAACATCAGCTAAAACATTTGATTTCAATATTGACTTCTGCTTTGTGTTTTATTCTTTTATTGCCAGTGGTTTAATTTTAAAAACAAAAGTGGAATTTAAAACTGAAGGGAGTTGGTTGAACTCTCTCGCCCCATCAAAAGTCTTGGGTTTGACGGATTGGCATATCCTGATCTGAAAAGCACTTCATCAGAAACAACCGTAGGCCGATGAGCTGCAGCTGTTGGCATCTGATGGCAGTGGTCTGTAATAAATGAGTGTGTCAGTGTAGTACAACAGATGAAAAGCATAACAGCTGGTGTACACTGGCTATCTCAGCAGAGACACCATCTCATAGACACAGGAGGTGATTTTCCTTCTTGTGAGGCATAGTTTCTTACCTCCCAGTTGAGGAACATGTGCTGTGACTTGTAGTATCACTGTATGGATTGTGGTGTGATGGACCAGGTTTGGATGTGGGACGTTTCACCACTGTAGGCCATTTACACAACAGATCCATAACAGTATCTTTTAACAATTTGCAGTATGGCTAGGACTTCTCCTGCTGTATATAAATTTGGATTTTACTTTCTGTGCCTTCTTTTATGTTACCCTCTATGCCTGGCGCCAGTTCTTCCCCCTTGGTTCTGATCCAAAGACCGTTGGAATCAACCTAAGTCCTTCCAGCAGCTTCAGTGGGCTTTGGAGCAAATCCTTTGCATGCTAAAGAACCTTTGTCTCACCTTTCAGAATCACAGAACATTCCGAGTTGGAAGGGACCCACAAGGATCATTGAGTCCAACTCTTAAGTGAATGGCCCATATGGGGATAGAACCTACAACCTTGGCATTATTAACACCATGCTCTCACCAACCGAGTTAATCTCAGGCATTTCCTGGAAAATACACTTCTTTCTCAAAGCTTTTAAGCACAGCTGATCCCATGTAACTTTTGCATTACTTTGCAATAGACTTCCATCCAGTAAATTGTATGTGGGTCATCTGAAGGAAAACCAGGATTCACTGCTCAGGATTTATCCGTGTTTTCTCTGTCAGAGCACACAAACAAGAAAGTAGGTTGTTTATTAGTACTGAGGATGAGTTTAAAAGTGTGATAAGTGCCATCTAGGAATGTGTCTTGTGTCATAACTCTGTGACTGTCATATAATATTCTTGAAGAGATTTGCAGTTTCTTTCCCCATAATTGTGAGAAGCTTTTGGAACTAGAGTATGGAAATGTAATGAAATGTGTGGGTGTAGGGTGGCTCGCTTCAGTGTCTTCTTGATTCCAGTGGACAATAAATTAGAAATATATTGCAGTTTATGAAATCCTGTGTGCAGTGAAAGCCAGAGGGATGCCAGATCTGCAGTCTTCCATCACACCAGGTGTTGTCTTTCCTTGGAGGGCAGTGAATGCTGTTGGCTTGCCATACAGCAGTTCTTATCTGTCCCTGTATGACACTGTGCAAACAGACCCGTTCAGGCTGTGCTGACAGAGTTTTCCACCACATCTTTTCCATTATTCTCCACCCTTGTCTGTTCTTAATCCCACAGATACTCACTATGTGTGCCATTTTTTCCCCCTCTCCTGCTCTCTGTCCCTTCTATCTCCATAATAAGTGCTAGTGCTACAATGACATTTAGTGACCCAGAACTGCCTTTTGGGTAGCACAAAACAACTGTCCTTGCCCTGAAAAGACTAAAAAGCTGGAGAAGATGCATCAGATTCAGAATGGTGCTTGTTCAGGACTGAATGTCACGTTGAAGGGAGAAGCCAAACCCAGTGATATGGTCACCTTCTCTCTTCTTAGTCCCCTTCTTCTACTGTTACCTAAGAGATGGTTCACCTTACTGTGGTCAGTAGAAATATGACTCAAGGATTCTTACAGCTGGGGCCAGCCCCTTGCACCTTTGTGTTGTGTTGAGCGTACATATGAAGCTGATGTTCCTACATTCAGCAGCTGGTGATCTCCTCAGGTGAACCACAGACAGTGGCATGGGGAGCAGGGAAGCATCCAAGGGCAGGAAAGAGCAGGCAGCTGTCAGTGGTATTGTGAATGGTTAGGGTTAGCTGTCCCTTCAAGCAGAATTGTAGGGAGCTGTTGAGGAGGAGGAGGTCAAGGGAAGGTGTGGAGAAAGATAGTTAAGAGTTTCCATAAGAAACAGAGCTGCTAGGAGGACTTTTAGGAATGGGAGGAGGCCATGAAGAGAGTAATGAGCCTGACCAACTGCATGGAAGTAATGGAAGGGGCAGAGAACAGAGACTGACACTGTCTGGGACCCTCCTGAGTTTTAAGTTCCAAGACCAAAGCAGAACATCCTGGAATTATTGAAATAAAGCATAGTAACTGATATAACTAGATTTACTAGCTTGAAAAATGTTTGGAGGTATAGAAATTCCCCCTTCTACATGGCAGGAAGTGGGTGGGGCTGGAGAGGGCGTTAAGATACATCAGAGATACTGGGAAAAAACCCCACAACCTACTGATCTCACAGAAAAATATCATTTTTGATGGTGACAGAAATATTTGTTCTCACTGAACTCCTACCATACAGAAGTTAAGCTTGTGGACACTGCAAGAGCAGGAAAGGCAATTGAAAAAGCCTTGTCCAGACTTGCCTCTCCTCTCCATCCTAATTTGCTTTCAGAGCTAACCAGTTCTATCCTCAGTATGCCCTATGTCACTGCAGTGGGTTTTTTGATGCACATGAAGTTGTGAACCTGAAGAACAGTGACTTCCATCCAGTTGTCTCTGCAGTTTTCCAAGCCAAAAAAGAACAAACAGAATGAGACCATCAGCCTATCTAAGAGTAGTGAACACAACTTCACTTTTAAAGCCATCTGTCAAACAGCTGGCTTCAGAAGGAAAATTTACCAAGCAGGAGTGTGGAGGAACTCATGATTATTGTTTTGTTTTTTTCCTTGCTTTCATCTGGCTAGGATTAAGTATTTTGTTTTTCTCTTCTACATGCATCAACATGCCACCATGGGACTATATTACTTCATACACAGATGAACAAAAGTAAGAAAAAAGAGTTACCAGTGCTCATATGGAACATCAGCTGGGTTGAGGTAGAAACTGCTCAGGGCTGAAGCAGAGGTGTGAGAAGCACATCATTGTCTCCTAGGCAGGGGAGTGGAGTCAGCAGCTTTCTCTGCATGTTGGGGGAGAATGTGAAATTTCAGCTCATTCCAGAAGCACGAGGGTGAATTTAGAGAAGTGTTAGAGAATAGGGAAGGGAAATTTCTCTAGCTGATTCAAGGTTGGCTTATTACAAAGTCATGGGAATCAGGGCTAGAAAAGAAAACATGTTCTATTAAGTCATTCTATCCGGTCCCTGCAACCAACCAGTGTACACTTCCTCTCATGGGCTTTCCTGGAAAGGTTAACCCTTAGAGAATAATGAATGATCATTGCTGAAGTATAAAAGGAAATTGGCTTCTGGATTTCTCCCCCCTCCCCTGCTCCCCTGGAAAAGTATTCTTTCCTCTTTGTGATTCACATCTCCACTGCCCTTCCCACCCTGCTGAGAGCCCTCAGAGAGATATCTTCTACCNACTGGTATCAGAAAAAACAAAGATTTAGGAGGCAACTTAAAAGATGGATGGTCAGAGAAGTTCTTAATCCCTTAAGAGAGATGTTCCTTTCTTTTTCTACTCTAAAGAAAGCTCCTTCCTGGCCCCCTACCTGCCTTTGCAAACACTTAGCAAAGATGATGATTTACCAGTTGTTATCTAACTTGGAGCTGTCGGTTTCCTGAGGACGAAGGCCCAGTGCACAATACAACAACAAGGTCTTACATTTAACTGCAAAGTCCCTTGACACTGCAGCATTCCAGCACAGCAGGCTGGAAAATGTGTTGCAGCTCCGTATAAATTGAAGGGGGGGGAAAGGGAAAATAAGAAGAAACATAATGAATTAAATATGGAAATGAATAATACACTAAAGTACAATCTCCTCTGTGTCATCTTGGTATTCAATTCCATTTATTTTATGTTGTCCCTGCATGATGAACTTGCGCAGATTTATGTGTAGTGAATGTGGAACTGTTTAGTTGAGATTATCCAAAATGAAGCTAGAGGCTCAGCCATGGAGGAAGAGAATAGGAAGGTTTTGTAGGGCTTGAGGGGAGGGTTGGGGGGGCTTAAGAAGCAGCCCAAGAACAGAGGGAGGCATGTAATACTGGCATTTGTTGCTGGGGTAATTGTAAGGATGCACCAACTGCCATTGAAATAAATGCCTTTAGGTTTTGCTAGACCACTGGCTCAAACAAAGGAGAGATCCCATCCGTCAGAGCTGCTTCTTCAGGCTGACATTATTTTAGTGTTTATGAGGATATCTAAATAACAAAATGAAGTTTGAGGTTTTCAGAAGAATGTAGAGCTTCTGTGGTGCAGAAGACTGAGCCTGGAGTAACGGAGCTGTCCACCCTCATCCTCCATATGTGACTTTTAGGTCTTTAACATAAAGATGTGCAGCTTGATTTTTCTCCTCTTCTTAATATCCCATTTTTCTAGTGTAGGCTTCTTTTTCTTTGATCCCTAGGTAAGAATAAGCTGTGGTGTATCTCTGTATTTTTCCTCTCAGGTATAGTTAGGTTGCAAAATGTTTTTTATAGGAGCTGCTGTGGAGTGAATGTTTTATGAAACGTATTGATCCAAGAACAGGTTAACTTTAGATGATGAGTTACCATGAATCAGCTGCTCTGCAGTAACTGTCCAAGCACATGCTTTTAAACCTAAGCACTCCCATGTAATCCTGTGCGCCAAAGTGCTAAAATGTCAGTTTGTGTCTGACAAGCTCCAAATGTTTTGTGATTTCATTACATGTCTAATATTAACTACCCGCATATTGAGGAAATTGTATCCTGCTTCACAGTTGCATTTGTTTAACATCAGCCTGAATTCTCTCTGAATCTTTTTGTGTCAATTGGTGAAAGACAAAAAGTCTGTAAGGCATCCTTTCCATGCAAAAGCACCTACACATAGAAATATCAAGTCACATTTTGACTAATCGCAGCAGATTAAAAGCTTATACTCATAGCATTGCAAGACTTGTTTTCTCTTGCAAGGTCATTTTTGTGGCTTGACTTAAATGCTGAGATGTCCATACCCTTCCTGAACTGGGGATGCCACGACTGAAGATATAATTCTTCTAATGAGTTTAATAGTGGCCAGCTGAGGGACAAAATCACTTCTCTGTTTCTACTTGGTGAAGCCTTTTTTTTTTTTTACACCTGAGTATCATATTAGTCACCAAACACTGCTCTGAGATCTCATGCTGAGGTGGTTAATTTTGATGTTCTTTATGCACAGATTTGCAAGACAGATTTTTCCACCCTAAACACAAGGTCTTGGCTTCAGCCCTCCAAACTTTAGTCAGATTTTCCTGCTGGAGGTTCCCTCTTTAGTTCACTGCTATAGAAGATGCCTAGGCCAACTATACTCTTAGTTTAAATGCCTTTTAGGGGCAGGAGATGGGTGGATAAGTGATAACTTTCACTTGCCTCTAGTAAAATGCACATATTGCATTGTGATAATTTAAGCAGGTACTTCTTGTACCCCCCTCCCCAATCCAGCCTGTTCTTTTTCTTCTTTACTGTCTCAGTCGTTTGTATGCTACCTGCAAATCCCACTATCAGAGATTTTGTGTCACCTAGGTTATTACTGAAAATACTAAACCTTATTGGACTAATAACCAGTTTTCAAAAGCATCTTGCTAATGATGGTCCTACTTACAATAACGCTTCCCAGTTAATAACAATATGTTGAAAGCTGTCACTGAAACACATGTTGGTAGGTCTAGTACATGCCTTACTATTTCCATATGCTGCAAAGTATTTGTGTCTTAACTAAGGTCTTGTGAGATATCAAATTACAGGCTTTGGAGCAAAACAAATATTCTCTACTAATGCAAATATTCTCTACTAATGCCATTGCCTTTACCAAGATAAACCTTTGTTCAAAGAAAGGTGACAGTCTGTGCTTCTCATGAGTATCAGCACATTTTCACACCTCTGTAGGTCTGTTTCTAAGAGACATTCAATTTGCTGGCAAATGGGGTTTTAGCAAAAAAGTCCCATGGCAAACCTCTGGAACTCAAATTTACTGCCTTTATTCCCCACAGGACACGTTGGCATTCATGTCCTGTTGTTGTTGGCCAACATCTCCTCAGTTGTCCATATCTTGCATTTCAAAGAATGTGACCCTTTCTTTGAGGAGGTATCATATTTCCTTGAAATCAAAGACTGTTCATCTCTCAAGGTCTTGAAAAGTTCAGCCCATGCTTGTGTGATCTACCACAATTCCCAAAGCTGAGGGATTTTCTTATTTACTTCCAGATACTTAGTGCAGGATGTGTTGGCAGAGGACAACCTGGGAGGGCAGCTTGCTCCCTCTAATCAGTGCTGGATGTATTTTGCTTCATGTAGAGCCATTACTGTTCTTCAACTGGACACAGGCAATAAGGAGTTATCTCCATGTCACTTGTCATATGCTGTTGCTCTTGGAACCCATCTTCCCAGGGTTTGCCTGCCTCTCTGTCATGTTTAATTCTTTTTGCTAAGGGCTTTGGGACAGGGACCTATGATTTTTTTTTTTTTTTCTCATTGTAATTGTAAGGGCTCGTAAAGTTGCAGACCTCCTCTAGTACTGAGTAAATAATAAACAATGCTAATTCTTTTCACTCAAAAACTCAGTCTGCAGATTCTTAAGAGGGAGAATAGTGTCAATGCAATCGCAAAAGTGCACATCATCACCAGATGGAAATCAATACATGGCATCACTGTGAGAGTCCACATGGTAGCATTTGTCAGTAATTCTCTTCCAGTCTGTCAACACACTATTCCATCACACAAACAGGAGGAGCATGTTGTGGGTTTATGTATTTGAACCTCTCTGGGGACACCATTAATATAAAAAGTATTGCCACCAGAGGCTTCTTCTGCACTTAATGAAAGGAAATACATTTTCCTTCATTCTCTCCTTGAACTTGTGGGGGACTCACTCACATAGCACAGCTACATTCTTCTTTTGTGGATAGCAGCACTGCAAGAGTTACTGGCAACTGTGATAACACTCCTACCCCTGCAGGATGAGCTAGGACCAGACCCTTGGTTCACGTTGGCAACACCTATACAGAACTTTAATACCAAGACTGCAAATCCATGCACTGGAGCAATGGGATGATGTTGCCCATGTGTAGGACCTCCAGGCCTTGTATGGTGCTCCTGTGCTTCACCCCTTGGAGAAGGAATAACTGCAAGATGTAGTGGCCCATTCCGTCTCAGCAAGGGCACAAGTGCTTGGCCAGCCATGGGCACACAGCAATGGGGAGACGTTCTGGCAGCTCACAAGTTATTAGTCAGCCATCTTTCTCCATTGGTCTCCAGTGGGAGCTCTCCACAAGGTGGCAATGTAACACCACGCATCCCACCCTTTCCGCTGGCACATGACTCCTGGTTGAAGTCTCCCCCATCCCAAGAGTGGTGCCCTTGGCTCCGTGCACCCACTGCAGACATGAAGGCAAGCCCAGCTCAGACTGAGGTGAGTACAGGTGGTCTTCCTGATGGTTCTCTGCCACATCTTCAGGGACAGAGAGCCAAGCCCACCTCTGTGGCTTTGACACTACTTGTAGGCCATGGGAGAAGACAAGGCATGAGCCTATGGAGTCACCAGGCTTGGGGAACTACGGTCGTGCTCTTTGGGAAAAATGGCAGACTTTTGAGAGACCAAATCTGATATCTTTGTCTTCCTAAGTTGTACCTAATTGAAAGAGTAATCCTGCTGCAATATGTGGATATCTGTGAAGCACAAGACGACCTTGACGTGAATGAGCAAGCCAAAAAATGTCTGTCCTAGCTTATACCTGCTTCCCATTAGTTTAAAAGCAGCCAGGAAACATGTTAGCTGAAAATGAGACGTGATCATTGTTAGGTTGCTTACATCTGCTTAAATCTAGCAGCAGTAACAAAATAAATACAAATGATAGATACATAGCACTAGCTTCCTTCTACACCATGGGCCAATATTTTGTGAATTATCCCCAGATTTCAGTACCTCCCCTCCAGCTTCTGTTCTGTCTCTTACAATAAGGATTTGCTTGCCAATTTCTTTGAACAGGGGAGGCGAGCCAAGCCAGTCCTGGAAGGGGTTGATCTGTGTTTGTTGTGCTACGTTTTGCAAAGCCCTTTTCTGATATGTGCCAATGTACTTTGTCCCCCTTAAGTCCCTTTATCCTTGTGGGGGGTCTCTGTCCTTTTGCTGATGCCTTGAGAAACCCTCTCAGAAAACCTGAGGCAGCTCAGGGTGGAAGTGGGAAGGGTGCTTTGTCAGCTCTTCACAGAGAAAGGACTCTGTCTAAAGCTGAAGTGTTCTGTAGCTACTGTGCAGTCATGTCGTCCTCTGAAGCAACAGGTATTGGTCATGGACGGCAAGAGGAGAGCAGATTAGATGGATCCAATGAACTCATCTGGTATGGCAGGCTTTAAGCAGTTTGAAGCCTACAAGGGCATTTCCATTTCCAAACCACAAATTATTTCCAGAAACTGGGAAACAAGAGGAGGGAAACAAGAGGAAGGAAAGCTTGCACATGGCAAGCTCAACAGAGAAGCAAAATCCTTTGCAATGAAGTCATTGGACAGAAAGCAAACTGCCCACAAGCCCTTTTACCAGAAAAGTTTGGATCGAGAGTCCAGTGAATAGGAGAATTATATGTAACATGCAGTATATGAACTGTCTGGACAATAAAGAAGTATTGTCCATGGATTGGTCTCAAAACTTCCACTGAAGCCTTTAGTGCATGAGTCAGTCCCAGAGAAGATTGATATATATTACCAGAGCTAGGTTAGAGGAAAGGTGGAACTTTTCACAGAAAATAGTTAACGCTTTGCTTAATCAGGCTTGCTAAACTTTGCTTAACTTGTGCAATGATTTCTGGCTCCTCCATATGGCCTTCACCTTTGAGTACTATTGATTAACTAATACCTAGTTTACCATATGATCTGAGTTCCTCTTAAACACCTTTCTCTTCTTTATTCAATGAAGTTTGTTATTTTAACCCTTTGACTGGGAATTTACTCACTCAGTAGGTGGCTGGTACCTCTTCTGAAAAGCTTTGTGTTAAGCAAGCAAGCGAGAGAGACTGAAGATCCTGTCAATGAAAGCCAAACTCTTTTGAACTGTTTAGGCTCTGAACTCTTTGTGTTGTGGTAGGATCTAGTAGGAATTCTTCAGCTAGGAGAGGGGGGCCTGCTCTGAGACACAGGACCAGCACGAAACGAGAGGGCTGCTCCTGCTCTAAAGAGCTGCAGCCTGAATAGAAAACACAAAGAATGGGAGGAAAACTAGAGGCACAAAGGAAAGAGATTACTTGGCCAAGATTGAACAGTAAATCAGTGGCAAAACTTCGAAGAGTTCCCTTGAGTCCTAATCTGGTGACCTTTCCAGTGGGGCAGGCTGCCTCTGGCTTTTCACTGAAGTGTGCAAAGCATTGGCTTTTGATTTGCAAATAAATTAAAGCATACAGCACCTTATGCCAAAAAGCTTCAGCACAAAGTTAACATTGCCTAATGGTGTCTCGTATTGTTCCAGAATGCATAGAGGATTAATCCTCAGCACAATGTGAAAAATTAATGTAAACTTAAACTTCTGAAAAGTAGGAAATATTGGTACACTGTCAAAATAATATTAACTCTTCCCTCTTTGAGAATTGCTGCTCTATTTGCTTGCATAGACCAGATCTCAGGGAAAATTCAAGAAACAAGGCACATGAAAGCATCCAATACAGAATAATATTGTCTTTGTCAAAGCATATCCCATCATGAGAGATGGAACAGGCAGCAGAGGGTTCTCTTAAATTTCTTCATAGCCCCTTCCTTTAAGTTTATAGAACTTTAAAGCCAGGAAGACCTCCCTAGAATGTCTGACCTTATCTATAACAACTTTCAGACTCCTTTTAATTCCTCTGTATTGAGCCAAATATACTGAGATTGTCCACAACCTCTTCCACAAAGGCAGGTCTTGAGTGCTGGAGTAGTTTCAGACAGAGAACCTATTGTCTGGGGGCCTTGGCTCAGGTCCTCCCCTGACCAGTCACCACAAGGCTGGCTTGCTAACCTTGGCGTGCTCAGCAGAGAGGATGCATTTGGGGGTGTTGAGGCACACTGCTTTGGGAGTGCTTAGAATAGTCCACCTAAAACTGGAAACTGATGCTTGGTATTATCTATAGCAGAGCTGGGATTCCTCTAATACCTGGATGAATTTAATCTAGTGACCCTTTTCCTTTTGGGGAAAAAGGGGTCTAGCAGTGACACAAATAGGTTACAACTTAGAAAACGGTTTGGCTCTTCAGGGTTTATATTCCCTCCCCATCTATCAGTAAGGTGCTAACAGCTCAACTTCCAATATTAAGAGCAAATACATAAATTTATTTAGCCAAGATGCTTTCCCACAGAGGGAAAGGGCTAGTTGGGGTCTGTAGATCCAGCAGCACCTGCAGAGATGTTGTCAATATATGGCTGCAGGGAACCTGGTGGTGGTAGGGTGGCCAGTGCTCCCATCATGGCAGTGAGGGATTGGATGTGGGTCCCCCAAATCTCTCTTGGACCTTGCTAAAAGCACTGAAGCCCCATGTATGCTTCAGCTCCTCACTTAAAAACACTTATCCCTTTGCCTCTCTTACTTATTCAGCTTATAAATGACTTGGGCAGAGCCTGGGGCTTTCTCCATATGCTCTGGGTGTTATGTTAAGTGTAAGATGCTAAGGTCTGGTGTGTTGTGTATATAAACTCTGGTTTTATTGAGCTGGGAGGAAGAAAAATCCTCTTTTTTCATCTTCAGCACACTTAACTCTTGTTACCCAGTAAGAGCTGGGTAGGGAGAGCCCAGGCTCTTGTGCCATTTAATCACGCCAGATCTTACAACCCAGTGAAATGTTTATGGGGGGGCATTTATTAGGTGTCTTTTCCCTCTACATGCTCAGGTGTTTTGAGGAACTTCCTGAATTTACCCCTGTGCAACACTCAGTTGAATCATTTCTCCAGACAAGTTTCAGCCCCAGATTAATAGCAACTTGAATCCAAACATGATTCACTCTTTTGACTGCATGCTTAGTCTGGTATGCTCTTGCCTGGACAAGGGGAGCTGTTTTTATCTTTCTTAAAAAGAAGTAGTGAGTAGGGGAAAGGAAATAATGTACAATGAATGACAGTGAGGAGTTATTTGTGTAATGAACAATGTCTTTGCAATGCTTCCATGACTCTAGGACTAAAATCCAGATGCCAAAGGGAAAGTGGCTGAAAGGGGATGCCCATGCAGCCTACCCATCCGGAGCGGTCCTGTCTGGTCCTCATCCCTCACACCTCAGGATCTGTCACTCATGATGTGGTTTCATTTTCTCCACCTGCAGTGATGCAACATCCCTGTGTCATGGAGGGAACTGAGGCACAGGCTAGATTAAATGTCTTGCCCTGTGGTAAGTGGGAGGCACACCCCAAGTCATTTGTAATGTTTTCTTCACTTCCACTGGGCACATTCCCCCAGTGACTTATTTTTATTTTTTTTACTTATTTGCAGGGTAGAAGGAGGTTCCCTCATGTGCCCTGGTATCCCTAAGGGACACAGACATCCATTTTGTTTGGTCTCTATGCTGCTGTTTCCTAGAGGCTAAATACCTGTCCATGCCCTGTTCTTTCCATTTGTCCCTGAATACCTGTTACCAGTTGCTGTCACATCCAAAATACTGCACTGCTTGGACATTTGATTGTATGTAATGTAGCAATCATGTTCTTAGGAGAATTGGGCACTTCCCTGTTTTTCATTTTGGACTCCACTGAGCAGGTAGCATGCAAAACAACCTCAGAAAATTTGGTGTCAGTGTCTTTTGTTAATTTTCTTTTTCATGCAGACTTACCTCCAGCAGGGTGGGCAGGTGACTGAGTTCTCTACCACTCTCCCAAAAGGTTTTTACCAGGTATATATTATGTGTTCAACAAAGAACTACTTTTCCCAGTAGTGTAAGTAGAAGTTGTGCAAGCAAAACATGTCAGATTCTGGAATCCTGGTTATTTTTAATGGCCCAAGAAGCTGCTCCCATCACAGAACCTGAACTTTCAAACCAGCCTGAGAAGGTCTTACCCTAATTGTTGCTTTGATCCCTTTTGAGTCACTTATGGTTGTGGGTAAGAAGGCACAGGGATGGCTCCTGAGCAGTTGCCAGGAGATGGGAGAGGTGTCTGGCATGGGAGAGGGCAGCAGAAAGGAGTAGAGCCACATTGCAGAGCCAAGGTGGTACAGTAATGGCCTTTTGACAGGGATGTGGTTTCCAGAATGTCTCTCTATTTCTGGCAGAAGATGTCAGGGCCAGTGAATCCTGGAAGCTCTCAAGTGCAAGTCTGGATATGTTCTGTCTCTGTGTGCCAGCTCTGCTGAAGGAAAAATGACTGCCACACCACTGTCCCATCCCTCAGCAGCTATTTGGCAACCTCACCCCTACATAAACACAGCAGCTGGCTTGCCTGCTATCTGCTGACCCTTTTCTTTTCCTCAGCCCTTATGCCCTGAATGGATCAATTTTTGGAATTTATGAAGAGTCAGACGTGCATTTGAGAACTGAACACGGGTGAAAAGCTATTGGAAAAATGGGTGGGGGTTGCTGGAAAGCAGCATTATTTATCCTCCATGGCTGGTGTCAGGTCAAGCAGCACCTCTCCTGGCTCCCTTGCAGTCCTTTGAGCCCCTGCTGAATTTGATGCTTGTTCAAGGTCACCTGGCCACTTTTGGCTCCTGGCTCTGTGCCTCAGCCCCTTGATGGATGTGTTCTGCAGCAGGATCAGCCAGGAAAGAAGGGGCAAACCTCACTTACTGGCACAAGTGTTTTTGTTCAGTTCAGACCCTCTCTCTTTCTCCCATCAACACTCTTGGATCCACCAGTTTCTTTGACAATGTCCTTGGCTCCAAGCAGTTTCAGGGGCTGGGGAAAGTCAGAATTTTATTTTGGTGCATCTCTCACCTTGAAAAGTGTTACAAAAACATGAAGTCACTGTTAGAAAGTTTGGAAATTTTATTTCACTTTCCTTTTTTCTGTCACAAAAGACAAATATATTCAAACTGTAATTGGTTGTGGTAAATGGGATGGTTTTAACAAATTTTTTAGCTTGCAAAATTGTTACAAGTCTTCTGAAGCAGTTTTCTTTTTTTTTCATGATTAGAGGTTTGGAGGTTTTCTACATTAAAATAACATTTCATTGTTATATTCAGTTTATAGTAGAAGAAAGACATTAAATAGCAAGGAAAAGTCCAAATCAAGTATTTCCAAATTATTTTTATCTGTAAGAATTTTTGTTTTGCCTTGCTTTGTGGTTTTTTTTTTGTTTGTTTGTTTGGTTTTTTTGTTTGTTTTGTTTTGTTTTGTTTTGTTTTTCTTTTTTTTTTTTCTTATGGTATATGAGCAGTTCTGAGATTTCCTTCCAGTTTTCTTTCTGATGTGGAGAGGAAAATCAACTGAAGTTTCAAAAACTTTTATAAGAAAGGGAAAGTCTTTCCTGCCAAGCTCTAGCTACAGCTTGGATATGTCTGAAAACACTGACTGTCAAAAGCTGTGATCAGATTTTACCAGGAAGGGTTTTCTTATGTTGTCACACCCCTGTGTAGCCTCTGAAGGGTGAGTAACAGGGAGCTATTCCTGACAATTTCCACCTGCGTGAGCTCTTAAATTTTCTAAAATAGAGTATATCATGTTTTGGAGATGGAGATGTGTTAAGATGCTTGGAGACAGCCAGAAGGATTTGTAAACAGAATTATGTGAGAGAGGAGTCAATGAATAAGAATAATGACATGTAGGAAAGAATTGGGAAATAAGTTAGGGATGACTCAGTGTGAAGGTACACAGCAAACAATCACCCATCACTGACAGAAAATGCACAGGGGAGCTCTGAAGGAGAAGATTATGCCCAATAGACTCCAGCTTCTAGAGTTTTGCACCTCAGGGACTCCTCAAGGAAGGAGCCTCATCCCTTTGTTTAAAGTCTTGGCTAGGGTATCTTGAAATACAGTGAGAATACAGACAAAAATCTAATAATTGTGACTTTCTCAAAGCCAAGTGGGACTGCTCACCGGAGCCGATGGAAAAGATCCTGTGGCACCTTGTTTATTAGAGCATCTTTCTTCTCCCCACATTTCATTTGTCCATGGTTTGATTTCTAGAAAAATCATGTCAGTCCTGTGTTTTTGACTTTTAGTTTTGCCAGAGTTTTTTGTTTGTTTGTTGTTTTTTTAATAGTAAGCTTTCACCCTTTCTTCCAATGAAATTTCAATTAAAAAAAACCACGTCAAACTGCAGTTTAAATCTTTTATTCCACCCCACTTTTAACCTTATCTCTCTCCCTAGCAGAGTAGTTAATTGGGGAGATGAAACACTGGGTGGCTTTGACCCTGAAGAACATCATCTGCTCTTTCTTCTCCTGCACATAAATCTCGCTGGTGCACCTTCCCTTTCGCAGCACGATAAGACTGACCAGCACACACTCAGCAGAGGAGATGAGGAGGGTGTATGTGCAGATAGTTTCCAAATGACCCCAGAGAAGAGTACAGATTATGTTGCTAACAACCATACTCTACGTGGCAGGGATCCAGGGCCCTGCAATTAGATGTGAATATTACAGTTGGCTTCAAAACACTCTAGAAGTAAGAAATTGCTCTCTTTTGGGGAATTAGAGCATCTTTTTATTGGATGTGGGGAGAGCAGATTGGTGGCAGGCTTGTTGCATGTTTTTGTATTCCAGGCAGTTTGCCTGCTCGAGAGGAAGCAATTTATTGATCTCTGACTGCGAGGGTTAATAAATCTCTGTTCAGACTGGTTCAAACTCTGGCCAGGTCAGTCTGAGGCAGATGATAACTGCTCCTTAACCAGACACAGCCTCTGAAGTCTGCAGTAAGAAACCAGGGGCTTCTTGATCTTCCCTCAAGCCTCTAGCATTCAGGTAGTTCAGATTTAATTCACATGGAGTTCTTTTTTTAATGATATGGCATTGAGGCCAGCAGCACCTTTATATAGTCGGTTGTACACCCTGCCACCTTCGGTGGGGGTGAGCGTCTGCTCGGCAGACAGGCTGGTTTCATTTCCCTGTCTCCTCCCCTCGCCTCCTGAAGGACATCTTCATTAGGAATCTCTGCGTGTGGAAATCAGCCTATGCTCCACACAATATGTGAAAGCCCCCTGGAAGGATTTTATGAGAGGTCACACGCTGGAGCCTGCCTGTCACTGCCCACCCGGGGGTGGCCACCCCACCCTGCCACCTCCCCGGGACTTGCCCTTTGATTCCTCACCCTGAGCAGCGAATGCCTCGGCTTCAATGGACCTAATTTCCAATTGTCTCCATGAGCTTTGGAAGTCTCTCTATCACACCCTGAACAAATATGCCTTTTTTTTTTTTTTT
>WEIU01004150.1:129717-154576 GCA_013389925.1 Aegithalos caudatus
TTTTTTCTTTTTTTCTTTTTTATTTGTTCTTCTGAACTCTCTGCTGAATAATCGGTTCTTTCCCCCACTTCCATGTTTCTGCTCTAATCAAGGACAGATTCTTGTGAAAATAGATTGGTCTTCCCACCCCCCAATGTGTGCATGTCCTTTTTTTAATAATTTCCTAGAACTGGTAGATTTGGCTGGCCCTCCGGTCTCTTCTGCTGTAGGAGGGTTAAAGGGAGAGCTGGGTGGCCTGTTTGCTTTCAACTTTAACTATTTCATCATTTTCAGAGAAAACCCTTTCCCTCACTCCTCTTCCTTAAGAGAGTCAATCTCGTGTGGTGTAGGAACCCCCACTGAAACCTTGTCAGCATCTTTGGGCTCAGGTCATGCCTCCTACCAGCTGTGTTGAGCAGCCTTGAACTATGTGTTGATCCTGAGAGGTGCTGGATACCTGTTGGATGCTGAGTGCCCTTGGCTCTCACTGGAAATGCCAGGACTCAAGACAGGACCCTTTTCTCCAGGGCTGTAAACACACCCTGAAGTGTGGAAGCTGTTGATGTTGAGTTTCATAATTGAGGATATGGCATTCCCTGGGCTTCTCCATTTCCCTGGCCTTCCACTGGGTGTGTAAAGCGCCAATTCCCATCTTCCCTCAAGGGTGCTGGATGCCTGGCAGTGGAGCAGCAGGGCCAGGTGCAGTCTCACATCTAGAGGAAGGTGAACCTCCCATCCAGAGGAAGGTGAACTTCTGCAAAACCTGAGGAGGGCACTAGAGAAGTGCAGAAGTGTCAAGACAGGGACAGCCAGGCAGTGCATGTGGCTGCCATCTGCAGAGCCCACTGCCTCTTCTGCTGGGCTTTTCCTGGGAGGGTGAGGTGAAGAGGTGGGGGGAAAAAGGGTTCTCAGACAATTTTTTATGTGGTGGAGCAGCTAAGGTCTTATCAACACTTTCCTCCCCGTCTGATCTGTGATTACTGAGCCTTCACGTGAACATGCTGGTTGTGTGTGTGTATAAAAATATATGGCTGTATAATTAGAACCAGCCAAGAATATTTGGCTGAAATGGTGGTGAAAGGGGGGGTGGAGTCAAGGGGTGTCCAAATATACTGATTCATTGGAGCCAGAACTCTTCATGGGAAGTGTCAGGTTTGATGAATTTCCCATTAAAAAAAAAGAAAAAAAAAAAAAAAAGAAAAAAAAAAAAAAAAGTTTTTCACATATTTTAAACATTCCAATGCAGCGTTTTAAAACCATCACCTCCCAGCATCATTTTTTTTCCTGCTTGCAGAGGTTTTTGAGATCATTGAATCAGGCAGAATAGGGATTTGAAGTGTGGCGAATGTCCTAAACACTAGCTGAACATCATCAGTCAGTCTCTTTCTCACCTTTTCACCAAGAAAACTTCCTTTTAAAGCTGAAATGGTCCACAGGGATATGTCAACTTTAGCCAAATAGCATATTTGACTAGATGAGGTGATAGCCACCTCTAATGAGAATGTTTCCATTGTCTGTGTAGTTTAGTGACTCTTCCCACCTCCAGGGTGCACCTACTAGCCTACCTTATAGCAGCTTTTTGACTGAGTCCCTTAACTGCACTGGTTTTTCCTTACTCTTCTCATTCACCCATATCTTTCCATCTTTCCAGAAAGGCTCCCTGCTCCCTTGCTAGTGCTGCAGAACCTCAGCCTTGCCACAGCAGCAGGAGCTCAAGGGAATGGCAGTGCTGGCAAAGGCATAGACTGCCTTACATCACAACTGTGTGAAACCCACACTGTTCAGAGAAGCTCTGAGGAATTGGGACCCTCCTCATGAGGATCTAAGCCATTATTAGAACCACATCCATCAGGGGAGTTGGCCTGAGGGCCTTGTGGCCAGTGCTTTTGCCCAAATTATTATTCTTGCTCATATAGGTAGAAAATCCTTTCACTGGAGACCAGACCCTCAAAGGTTTGGTTTGACCAGACTCAAATACCTAAATACATTTGAGGACTGCAGCTTTAGTCACTACATCAACAGCCAGTTTTAAATCCACTCTGGAGAACTTAGAAATGCATCTTTATGAGCCTTTCAATCTGTACTCTGACCCTGACTGGCTTTGTCCTGGCAACTCTGAGCACCTCAGCTCACCTCCTTGCTCTTCCTTCCCCATGCTGCAATTTCTCTGGGATCATGGCCACAGCTCCTCTCTCCTCCAAGCCCTTGAGCAAAGCAGTCACCTGAGCCACTGTTTCAGTAGGACACTGTGTTTTGGGCTTAGCAGAGGTTGGCATCTGAACAAAAAGGTAATGTAAATTTACATGTCTATTCATATTTAAGTAATACATAGATAGCCCTATATGTTCATATATATTTAAATATACATATTATTCTCATGCTGGTGCTCCGATACCTTGAACTAGTTCCAAGCCAGGCTGAAGAGCTGGGGAGAAAGGAGCACTTCCCAGTGTTCTTCCCACAGTGTTCTGTTCTGAGTGAAACCACTGTGGATGCCAGCAGCTTGTCACTGTACCAACACCTGCATTTGGGAGCAGTGGGAAGGACACCCAACAGCTCTGTTCCCTTCCTTGGGACATTGGAAAAGAATTACTCCTGTGGGTCATATAGGAGCTGCCATCTGCAAGGTTTCCTCCAATTGCCTTACCACCATCAGGTAGAAGCTCTAGAACTCCAGATTTAATTCAGCTTGAATATATATTATTGTCCTTTTTTTATTTTCTGTGCTGTCCATGTCACCTTCAAAAGCTATTTATCTCCCCATGTTCTTTTGCATTAGTTACAAAGGGAAATCTTGTTAGATATGGTGATAAATAGCAGAAAAAAATAAAGCAAACAAGAAATGAAGAACTGGGAATTACAGGGAATTATACTATAAAGTATTCAAATGTTATTGGAATACTCATAAGTGTTGACAACACTTCACAACCTTGGGGGTATTTGAGGTCAAAGCTTGAATTTGTCTATTTTATATTGTGGCAAACTCAAATCTAAACCCAGGCAGAAGTGAGAGGATTGATCTGGTACCATCTGAACTGAGAGCAAATCAAAGTGCTGTCATTCCCACATTCCCTGACTGTATCCTGCAGAGCAGAGCTTGCTCCACTGATGTGCAGACAGTGGTGATGCTTCAAGGGGAGCCTGGCCACCAAACCTCTGCTGGTCCCACAGCCCAAATAAGCTCAGCATTGCAATGCCAGCTAATTGTGCCTCCGTACAGGAGTTGAACTCAGTGATCCATGTGGATTCCTCTCCCACTCAGAATATTCTGTGTTTTGGTGATACACCCCCCCAAACACCATCGGTCTCTGATCTACTTTTGTCTCCAACAAAACCTTTTCTATTCTTATTTTTCCTGCTCTTAGCCCTGGCTTTCAGCTTGCTTTCTATGCCATGCCTCCACATGTACATTCAAGGCTCATACAGCTTTTCTTTATATTTTCTTGCAAATATGGGTTTGGGCTGTAACCCACCCATTCATTACACATTCAAAGGGTGCTTGACTGACAAGCCTCTCCAAATCAACAGAAACATCAGCTACATGCTACTCTTTTGTTTTCTTCTCCAGAGATCTGCTCTGACTCCCTCCTGTGCTGTGCCAATGCTCAGGGCTGCCTGCTCCCCACAGATATTTAGAGGAGCTTTAAGGCTTCCCTGTATTGATTTTTATATCCCCTGAGCTGTGTGAAGCAGAGGGCTGTCAAAGCATTGCACCTTACAGTGGGGATGCCCTGAGGCTCTCCTGTGAGATCTGTGGTGGGGCTGGCTGTGCCAGGGGCCATGCAGCCCTGCTGTTGGCATGCATGCAGCCCTGCTGTGGGCATGCATGCAGCNGGCGGTGCGAGGGGCCATGCAGCCCTGCTGTTGGCATGCATGCAGCCCTGCTGTGGGCATGCATGCAGCCCTGCTGTGGGCATGCATGCAGCCCTGCTGTGGGCATGCATGCAGCCCTGCTGTGGGCATGCATGCAGCCCTGTTGTGGGCATGCATGCAGCCCTGCTGTTGGCATGCATGCAGCCCTGCTGTGGGCATGCATGCAGTCCTGCTGTTGGCAAGCATGCAGCCACACCAAAGAAAACACAGTGTCCCATGTCTCCGGAGCAGGAGAGCATCCCCTGAGCCAGCAGAGGCAGCAGCTCACATCTGTTCAGGCAGCCACACGAGCTGCACAGCCTTAACACTGCTGCTTCTCATTTATTCACCTGCCTTTTTTTTATTTTTTCCCCCTCCACCCTCTTGCAGACGGATTTCCCTCAGACAGGACCTCCCTGCAGCCATCTCTGAGCATGTTGTTCCCTCTGCTGAGTTCTAGACCCTGCATAGGGGTGGGCTGGGGGCTGAATTTGCCCGAAGGGCATTGCTTTGTACCTACCAGATGTGCTGAATTTCTCACTCCCGGCTCCCTCTGAGCAGCCCCCTGCTTCCTCTTGACCTTGCTGTAATTTAGATTCTCAGCCTTTTGCCAGTCCCTGCAGCTGATTTGTTCTCCTGGTGTTTAATGTTGGATTTGCCTCTTTGGAGAAAGGTTATAACCACCTTGGAAATACTTGAAGAGACAAGCTTCTCTCTTTTTTGTTATTTTTTTTTTTTCTCACTCCTTGAGAGCAAGCTCCTGTTACGGTATGTGGTAGCCTGCAGTTCCCCAGCTAGCAAAATCTCTGCTGGTCAGGTCTCTATGTGAGCATTTGCGTTCTATCATTAAGCCTTTAGAGATCTTGCCAGCCACTGGTTTGGCATCCAGTCATTCTCAGCAGGACTGGTTGCCTGTATCCTGTCTTTAGCTAATGCTCTGTCAACCACAGGGGAAACTCAGCCAACAAGATCTCTATCAGCCTTTCAAGGACCAACCGTTCTGCCATGTGGACTGAAGTCGTGTGCTCTCGCCTGATCTATTTATTAAAGAGCTCTGCCAATCAGCAGACCTTGTCAAAAATAATGTTTCCCCTTATCCTCCCCCTCCTTCCTGGAAAATGTTGATGTGAGTGACAAAATGTTTGTTTTCATTGACTTACTCCATGGAAATTTACAGGTTCTGTTGGAAAATGAAAGATACGTTTTCAGCTGCTGAAGATCTTCCACTTTAAGGCTTTTCAGTTTTCCAATAAAAGAAAAATAGTTGAAAATTTTCAAGGAAAGGCACTAACCACTTGTTAACACATGGATTTCACTGAATCTCAGCTTTCCAGCAAGACTGGAAAGGCTCTTTGCATAGATTCACCAGTGACTGAATAGTTTTCCTACCACCAAGGTGCTCCTGAGGGATGGTACTGAGGCTTGCTGTAGCACACATTGCCACCTGCTCTTCTGGGCAGTGTTGGCTACCTCTCACTACCCCCATTATTGTCCTGCATGGCTGGCTGACTTGGCACATACAAAAATGGTCTTTTTTCTTGATGGAGTCTGCAGGCTGTCTGATCATCTATATGGCTTTCAAGCATTATTTCAGAAGGAGTGTTTTTTTGCTTGGAAGACAGGTGTAATTGTGTGGCTTAATTCTTTGTGTGGCAAAGATCTTGATCTTGTTGCCTTTTCTTTCTTCCTGTGTGGACTAGGTCTAGTCATATAAGCTATAACCAGAGTCTTCTTCATTCTTTTCTGTTTGGGATACCATGTCTGAGTGAAGGGGGAGCTCTCCTAGAGATTTCAGACCCAAGACAGGGGGTATCACTTCAGTTAGTCTTTAGATGTGTAGAAATTTCTGACAAAACCAAGCAGTTCACACAGGAATCTTGCATTTTGATGACTACATGATCTTCTCTTGCTCATCTGAACACATCTGGTCCTGCCGTCCCCTCCCATCAGATATTTACCTACTGTTAACCTTCCAGACCTAAACACACACATGGGATCATGTCTTTGTTTCTATCCAGGCCATGGGCTTCCTATTCTGTGGACCAGCAAGTGAGGCATTGCATCACATCCAGCTCATAAAGCTCTTCTCTGCTGTTACAAGCATGAGGGAAGGTGGAGACGGTTGTCCAAATGAAGCCTGGAACTGCTCCGTTAGTGAGATGGGCTCACAAAGCCACTGTGATCATGGAATTAACCTTTAAAGTACTTTGTGCAAATGCTGTATTAGCTGAGCTCTGAGAATTGCTCTGTGTGTGTGTGTGTACATGCACATGTGTGTGTTTCAGCCAGATGTTCCCAAGCTCAGCCTCCTTGAGCTTGGCAGACAGCTCTTTCCAGAAACTTGGACTTGTGACTTTAGTGACTAGTGGGTTACTCTGATCTGGCCTCTAGTTTGTCTGGCACATAGTGGCTGGCCATTTAACCACAGCTGGATTGGTAGGAGAAAGCTTTGGAAAGCAAAGAGCCTTGCCCATCCTTGTTGCCCAGGGGAAATGAATCTCTCCCTCTTGCCTGCCCAGCTCTGGAGGTGCTCTCACTCCAACTCCTCAGCTGTACCGAATAAAAAATCACCAAACAGCCAGTAGGGCAAACACAGGAAGAGCAGGCTTTCCTTTGGAGAATCCAGCTCTGTCAAAACTCCAAAAATCTTGAAATATTTTTAGTATGAAAAGTGCCATTTTTAAAATCTTGAAAGAACTTTTAAAAATGCAGTGTAATAGGTTATATGAAATATAAAGTAAGTCAAACCAGTCTTGTCCAGATTTTTTTTTAAAAAGGATTTTTTTTTAATCTCAGAGAATGTAGTAATACTCAGGTTTTATCCTGGCTTTGAAGAGAAAACCCTTCTGATCTTGAATGGGTCCAAATTACAGTATCCCACTTCTTTTGTGAAACAACATACTGGTTCACAGTGAAACTTAATGGGAAGGATTTTCTTTAGGATCAAATGCTATTTATGGTGCACAACTGAATCACTCAGCTGGAGCTCTCTTACAAAAGCCTCGGTCCCTCACCTGGAAAACAGGAAAAGCACCGTGCAGTTACTGTGACGGATCACGAAACACGCACGCTGAGTCAGGCATGATGGCAATGAGGAAAAAAGAACGACCCCATGGGTAGGGCAGTGGTCTCGGCCATGAGATCCGGGTTCCCTGTTCCCTGGAAGCGGTCCCTGCGGCCATGGCCCCTGAGATCACTGAGATCATCCCTGTTAGATAGCGATTACAGCCTTGGCAGCGGCTCTCAATGTGCCATTAGCACCCTCGAGTGCGCCCTGTGCGCAAAGCCCAGCCTGATGACGAAGGTGGCCTGAGGTGATGGAGGTGATTTGGTGCTGGGTACCAGCTCCTTGATTATAAAGGAAACGTGCAAACCTTTTTCCTCTTGGCTCCTCTTGCGTTGCATTTTCCTCTTGGCTCCTTGAGGGCAGCCAGAAAAATGCCACGGTTAGAAGTCTGCTGGAAGCTCACCAGCCGAGGGGCTGGTGGCACACAGGACCTGACAGACTTGGGAGTGAATAGGAGTAAACCCAGCAAGGGTTAGGTGAGGCCAGCGAGCTTTATTTTTGAAGCAGCACAGAGAGAGAGAGGGAAGAAAGGAAGGAGGAAACAGCTGTAAGGACATTTTTGTTGCTGACTGGTCCAAAGGAATGTGTATAAACAGCTTTAGATGTATTTTCCTGAGCATGCTAAGTGTATTTACTCCCTGCTCTAATTGGTCCTGCCTGGAGTTAGCCAGGACTAAGAGCTCCCATGGGAAGTACGCCTCACTGACTCAAACGGTCTGCAGACTGACTGGTGTTCACAGTGCAACCTGTGTTTATGATGGCTCCTGAGCTCTCCTTCCTCACAGCCTCCTGCTGGAGTGCCCAGGGCCAGGGAAGATTGGGCCCTGCCCAAGGGTGCAGGCCAGGTGGCTTTACTGCAGGGCAGCAGCAGGGCCTGGCTGGCACCAGCGCTGGATCTGGCAGTGCAGGAATAAAGGGCTGCATCTCCCTCCCGGGAAGGCTGGTCCACATGGCTGAGGCAGAGGATGCTGGAATTTACTTCATGAGCTGGCCGCAGCTCAGTTCTTCCCTCACTCCAAGCAAGTTGCAGGAGAAGGCTCCGTGAGCAGGAACATTTTCCTGGTGTGTGCATTGCCATGCAGGCACCAACAACCAAAGACGTTTTTGCACGTGCAAATGCCCCTGGATGCACACAAAGCGTTTGTTCCCAGTAAAACCCAGACAGACACTTTTTCTGAAGAAAGTGCAAGCAGTCAGCAAAAAAACGGGGGGAAGCATAAACCAGTTTCTCCTTGCAAAATGTCATTTTGATGGAACTGACATTTTTAGCAAAGCCAGTATAAATTTCAATGTTTTGTTTTGTTTGTTTTAAAAAAACAAACACAGAAAATGTCCAAATATGTAATATTGACATTTTCAGAACCAAATGTTTTCCTATTCCATCCTAGCACAGTTCTTAAAATTTGAGTTAACTTTTTCTTAAAAATACTACAAAGAGACCAAAGGAAAAAGAAAGTTTAAGTTCTTCTGAAGTATGTGGGCTTTCCACAAATATTATCTTTTCATTCTGACTCAACACTTGAGCCCATCCATCAAAGTGAAAGTGAGATGCCCTCTTTTGGGAAATGCATGTTTTACTCCACTATCTAAGCCAGTTAGTTGTGAAAATGTTTCCAAAGAGCCCTGCCCATGACTGGTGATCCTGTGGGCTGCTGGCACCCTCCAGCCAGCAGACACCTGTAAAATGCATCCTTGGCAGGGTACCAGCACAACTGCCCTTCCCTTGCAGGGAGAGTCAAGGCAGAAGCAGGTTACAACCTAGGCTATCACCTTCTCCAAAAGAAAGATAAATCAAAAATCTCATCCAGGTGCTGGATTTCAAAAAATTTCTTTCCCTGAAGGCTCTTGAGGGCAAGAGATGTTGAGGAAGGGATATGTTTGAAGGAGGGGGAGGAGTTCCTGGGTGCAGAATGATACAAAGTAGGATGTGGGAGCTGCCACTGCCTTGCTGGTTGCCAAGCCATGGAGCCAGCAGAAGTTGTTGACAGGAAGGGAAGCACTGGTGTGGTTCTGACAGTTTTTAAGCACTGTGTAAACACTGGCAATAAGGATTGATTATGACTGCAATTCCCCTTCATCCATTATGTTGCTTTGGATCTACAAAGAGAACCCAGAATGAGTGAAAAATTGAGCAGTGAGTTTGAGTTTGGTGACCTTGGATGCTGAGTTGGGCTCGGGATCTCCAGCAAGGTTTGTTTCATAAACTTGCTGAGCCTCAGGTGTCCCCTCTCTGTCACTTCTACCTTTCCTTCAAAGCTCTCTATCCTCCAGTGATTTCCAAATCTCACCAGCCTCTGAGGTGTTGGACACAGCGCTCAGAACCTGGCAGCAGAGCCTCCCCATGTGCCCAGGAGGTGATGCCAGTCACACTTGTCATTCAGAAGAAGGTATTGCCCACAAATTTACCAGGACTCCTGAAGGGAACCAGTAGCAGAGGAGAGATGGAAAAAATCAGCCCCCAGAAGAGACCAGATTTCTCCCAGCAGGAAAACTGACCTTCAGGGGATGTGGTGCATAAAGCATCAACAACATGCGGTATCATGCACGATACACATGCCAACTTTCCGGGATTTTTCCAGGAGCATTTCCAGGATGTTTTCCAGTTTTTATCTCATATAGAAGTTGATGTTCTGAGCCCCAAAGACCTCCTGTTCACTTCCTCAGGACATGGGATTTCTGGCCCAAAAATTCTCAGATATTACAGCTGGCTGGAGTGGTTATGAAAACCTGGAGTAAGTCCAGTCTGATTTTGATTTCTTTTTCCTTGAGCTGGTTCTTTCTTTATCTTGCTATCCATCCCATGACATCTCTCTCCCCCTTCTCCTGTGGCCCCACACCAGAATCATCTCCACCCTTCCCTGAGTGTCCCAGTTAGGAAGCAAAGAGGTAACTACGTGCCAGCTAGTACCTTCTTATCTAGTCACAGTGTGTTCCCCTAAGGGAATTTTTGGCCTGGGATTGTGTGTGTGTGTGTATATGTGTGTGTTTTATATGCTTTATTTTTATCACAGAA
Source organism: Aegithalos caudatus (assembly GCA_013389925.1). NCBI lineage: Eukaryota > Metazoa > Chordata > Aves > Passeriformes > Aegithalidae > Aegithalos > Aegithalos caudatus. The sequence goes on from WEIU01004150.1 coordinate 139,629, forward strand.
AGGATAGACAGTACATTATGTCTTCAGTCCAGGAGGTTACACACTAGATAAGAGACAGACAGATATACTACAACTGCTCCAGCCTGTGGAGTTGTGTTCCTGAGATAGCACTGGGAATGTAACAGGTAAACTGTTTCCAACCCCCCACATTTGGGCAGTGGATTTTGTGTCAACAAATTCAGATCCAAGCAGAGATTTCAATGCTGATGTTCCTGCAGACAGAGAATAAAGTCCACAGTGCTTCCTCCATTTCTGCCACACTCCTACCTTCTCACAGGCCTCAGTCTCTCATCATCCCCATCCTATCCACTCCTCCTCTGGCTTCATTTTCATCCCCTCTGTCCGTCTCCAACCTGGATATGTTTTGTGGCTCAGTGACCCCCTTGGGCTTCTCCAAGAATACATCTAGATTCAAAAGGAAATGGGGGATATATGTGTGTAGGGGTCAGTGGTGTCAGCAACCTCATAGTAGCACCTTTTAACCAATGTTGGGAAAGGAAATAAAACAAAACAAAACAAAAGGTGTTTTGCCATTAAAAGCTAGAATCAGAGAAGGTTGGTTTGTGCCTACTTCTTGTATATTTCTTGAAACCATCTGGGGTAATTATAATGCTGGAGACTCTATACTAGTTTTTAAAGGATTAAGGGTGAGCCACAATAGTGGGTGATCCCCTCTACAGTGATCACCCCAAGAGAGTGATCCCTTCTTATTCTATTGTTTCAATAACAGTGTCCTTGCCACTGAGCCACAGCTGTGGCAGACTCCAGTGAGCATCCAGGGTCTGATTCACAAGCACCATCACTTCTCACAAAGCTCAGGGGCACACAGCCATTTCCATGAAGCCATTCAGCATGGGAGGTGCTGAAAGGCCTTTGAGTCATCCCACAAACTCCTGCCCTCCTTCACCTCCCCCCACCCCAAAGCCTTTGTCTTATGCTGTGAAGGTAAACAGCATGTTGAAGCATCACTGTGCTCCTTTGGGGATAGTGATGCTGGGTTTATTTTCTCAGCAGAAACAGATAAAGGTGGCACCAGCTACTACCCAACACTAAAGCTAAATTAGTATATTTATTGTTTGAAAGAAGAGGGACGTGACAGGGACTGTTTTGGATTTTGATGCAAAGCTTAGCAAAGCTGTGACCTTTGTATCAGCCTGACAATGAGCAATTGCGGCCGTGCTGCCCCAGCATCCATCAAATGCAATGATTTAGTGCCTTGACTGGCATTGCAGAGATAAAAGTCACTGTAACTAAACATTGTCACAAGATGGATGTCTCCCACTTAGAAAATATTGTCTTAACTTAGGCTTTAGTTTCTGGGTGTTTCTGTGAGGGTCGCATCCCAGAAACAAATTTTACATGGACTTTAATGGATGTATCTTTGTGGTTTACCTGTGAGATAGGAACAAACCATCATCTTAATTTCAGAGTGAGGGAAGTAAGGCACCAAGAGATTATCAGCAAAGTGTAACCACTCATTGTGTTGCCTAGCAAGAACCATAAAAATTTTGATTTTCCTGATTAGCTTTTTTGTAGCTCTTTATGCATTTTCAGCGTGGCTCTGGCTGGCCCCAGGTCCAGTCCCAAAGGCTGACAACCTTGGCTCATCCAATCTCTCAGGTCTTGCACTTGGCAACTTGAAATGAGAGATATGCAACACACATCTCAAAGCTCTAACTCCCTAACCTGTGAGGGCTTGACATTGCCTTTTTGGTGTCCTGATGCTTCTGTTCATGCTATAGATATTCAATATACGCTTAAGTATAAAGTAAAGCTGACATCACCCCTGCAGTGTTATTTTCAAAGACTCCTGTGGTAAGGCTAATTAGGCCATTACATTATCTTGCAAGATTTATAATCACTGGCTATACCAAAGCAATATATCAAACAGATATCAGATTAAGTTGTACCTATGTCTCCCTCACCTTCTACAAAACTCCACACTGATTGTACTCATACAATACAACTGTGGGGCAATGCATTTTCTCTTCTCAAGGTTTTAGGTGAGGAACACTAAAGCTGCCGGAGCCCAAGTCAACAAAATCCATGTAGTTCTTATAGCCTTCTCCATCTGTATGTGTCCTCAGTCTCAGCCATCTGCTGGGAGTTTGCAGGTTGAGGAGTCAGGACAGGAGGATGGTCCCTGCCTCATCACACTGCTGGGCCCAGTCAAACCTCTCTGCAATAATTACACTTCTACTTGAGCCCTTTAGCAGCTTCTCACCTCCACCTCCAGAAGACATGGGCAGAAGGGGCAGATTTTTTTTTAATTTTTCCTTCCCACCAAAGTCCCTCTTTCTGGTTCAGCTGTTGGCACAGCTTTTTGCTGGCTGATGATCAGCTTAGACACCAGAATACTTTCAAAGTACAAATGAAGTTCTGAGCAATGGCTTCTGCTACTCCTAATGCCTGGCAGCTAGTTAGAAGGTTCTCCCAGGTCCTACAACCTCCCAAAGACCCTCCTTACCCACTGTGAGGTTCCCTATGGCCAGCTCTCACTGGCAGGGCTTTGCTGGGACAGCACTGCGGAGCTGGTGAACCCAGAGCCCAGGTTAGCCTTTCTCCTCCAGCACTTTACAGCTCTGAGGCTGCTAAAGTTTGCACATTCTTGAGGCTGAGCATCTCACTGTGGTTTTGGGAACAGGTTATTCTGCCTGCCTCTACCTTGCTTTTATATTTCTAGGTGTCTCAGCTGCTCTGCATGGCCAAAAGGAGGACTGGGGTCTGCTTCTTCCAGTGTGCATGGTGTGACTGCATCCCTGCTCTGCCATATAAGCAATAACTTATTGCTCTCCTTGGTGAGGAGAGACTGGCTGTATTCCTGGGCAATGGGGCTGGGAGGGGTTCCTGCCAGCCAGGGCGTCAGGCAGGGTAGCAGAAATGCTTTCGTTTCAGCTAAGTGGTGTTGGGAAAGTGTTTTCTTTTCATCCTCTTTCTAATTTTGGGCTCTGAACTCAGTGCCCAAAACACACATACACCCGAGTCTGAAGTCCAGCAGGCCAAGATACATGTGTCATTATGGGGATTGTACAAACAGGAGCAGGGCGGGAGGGAAGAGGAGCCAAAAAATGGAGTCTCCCTTCTTTCTGCCCAATATTTATTGTGATTTTCATGTGTCTGTCCCTGGCTACCCTCAGGCACGTCCATGGCAGGTGGAATTGAACTGCACCTTCCTTGTTTAAGCCAGACCTCCTCTATCTACTCTCTTTGACTGTTTTTCCCCTTTTAAAATTCATTTGTCAGATTTTCCATGATGGAAGACAACACAAGGAGCATCACTGCAACTGCAACACAGCACACTCCTGCCTGTTTCCAGGCTAATGTCACTACACCTCCCATCATCTGTGCAGCACAAAAACAGAACCAGAAGCACAAAACCAGGACCAGAGTCCTATGTGGGGATGGGATGAGGAAACAGCCTACCCATTCACAAACACAGCCATTTTGCCTGAAGGATGTGGCCCCAGGACAGCATGCAACCAGGCAAGTCAAAAGCTAACAATTCATTAATATTTTGCAGATAGATCTGAAGACATTTTTAAGTTCTAATGGAAAACAATATTTGATACTTTGTAAGTTAGTAGTAATGCATTTTGTCTATGTGACCTTTTTTTGCAAGGCAGTCAATGATATCACATTATTGATGGTATTCTTTGTACTCTGTCCAGTGTCCTTATTTGCACCATTTCCCATCTCTTATCCCAATCATGAATTGCTCATTCGTTCAGCCACAAAGTTAAATGGACAAGAATACAGATCAGTTGGACCTTGAAACTCAAGGGTTTGTATTTAATATGTTTTCACCTGTGAAGCAAGAGAGTATTATTGACTGGAAGTGGATGCTTCCACAGTAAGTTTCCTTTCTCACACTTCCCAGAAAAAGAGACCCCTAGCCACCATATTTCACCACCTTGAGGGTCTGCACAGGAACTGGATACTGAACAGAGGCTGTACTTGCAGCAGTGCACAAAATATTATATTCAGCACACTAAAAAAATTTTAAAATTATCACATCCTGAGAAGTTCCCTAAACATTCTTAAAATAGATTATTCCATCATTTAGGGTCTCATGCAGAACCCTGGCTGATGAGGTCTGGGAATCTGCTGTTAATTTGCTCATTAGGAGGTGTTTTTACAATGGCTTTCAGCACTCATGAGTTTTGTGCTCTAAAACACTCACTAAACTTCCAACAGCAAACTGCATGAGGAGACGAATGCCCTCTTGGTAGATCCCATTGATCCCCTAAAATCAGCACTAAATCCAGACTCCCCTACGGTCTCCTTCTGTCAATACGGTGCCACGGCAAGAATTGAACACGTTCACATCCCCAGATACGCCATGACTGAGAAGTCCTGGGGTCAGAACAGATCTGCAGGAGCTTTTACCTGTCTATCCCAGGAATGCATCCCAGTGGCTCTGCCAGCCTGCATGTGTGCCAGCAGTGAGTCCTGGGCTGTGACGTACACCGAGGAGCAATGTGGCTGGGAGTGCGCTGGGGAATGCCGAGGATGCCACAACAGGAAACACGGAGACATAACATGTCCAAGTGGGGTAACTGAGGCAGACGGAGAAGGAATGCGATTACATGACCCCCGCGGGATTTGGCTGAGATGCCAGGGCATGCTGAGCTCATTCCTCCCTCAGAGGCAGGAAGAGAGCTGAGCAGGTCTTGCTGTTTGTGTTTTATCAGATAGGACCGAACGACATTGGCAAACATTGTGGTTTGGGGAAAGATGGATTCCAGCACATTCCCCAGCTCCTGCTCCATGTCCCAAAGTACAGCTAGCAGAGGGAGAGAGAGCAAGTGAAAGTTTCCAGGGGCACGCTGGTGTAGGAGAGGGAGCCACCTGCCAAGGCTTGCCTGGAAGCCAGCAGATGCCAGAGGGTCAGGCTAATTCAGTGTGCAGGCTACAGGGCCCTTTTATGAGCTCATTCTTCAATGTGATTAGGAGTTTTCCTTTGAAAGAGTCTCAGGTTTTTAACTTGAAAATACCACTTTCTCCAAAGTAAAACTCTGTGGGGAAAAAAAAAAAAAAAAAGTTTCAATGTCAGCTAATGCAAATAGTCCCTTGTCAGTGGTTTCAGCTCTGGGGAATCCTGCACCAAAAATATTTTAGGTTCAGTAGCAGTATTACGAATATAGAGAACGTGGAGTAAAAAGACCTTGAGACCCTATTAATGAATCATCTGAGTGTTCTTTTCTAGGTTTTGCAGGTATCTTAAGTGTTTTATGTGAACTCTGAGAAAACAAAACTACCATTTCATCTGTGTAACATGGCTTGCTCATTCTTCTTCTTTCTCAGTGCAGTTTGGGATTATTCCTATCAGAACCTTTGCATTTTATGCACAACTTCCCAAGTTCCATCACTTCATTAGGAAACAACTATGTCCAGCAACACTGGCAAGAGTAAGAGCAGATCTGAGGTGCTTACAGAAAATCTGGGAATAAAATTTTCAAAAACTTGGAAAACAGTTCTCATAGCAATTGGTTTGAGCTGGTACCTGAAGCATTCCTCATGGCAGGTCAGAATCAATAAAGGGGACCTCATCAAAAACTGCTTTGCCTCCCAGATATATTTCCTTTGAAATGATTCCTGCTTTTCCCAGGTTGAACACTGCTTATAGGTTAAATCAAGGTAGCTTTTTTCCCCTATCTGGCAATACTGAAAATCGCACATGGGTATCTGAGCGAGAAGTGAGATTGCTTCCAGTCTTCGACGCAATTCAAAAGTCAGGATGTTTATTTAACTTTCTAAACTATATGGACCATGTCAGAGCTCTGAACTCTGCTGGAATTTCTGAAATGGTTGATTATGGGTTTCAGTTCACATTGGAGAAGAGGATTCAGATGACTCTTGGTGCATTTGCTGCATTCATATTCCTGTCCTTGTCCTTCCTGGTTTTAAACTGTCACCTGCCAAAAACATGCTGAGGTCAGGATTCAGCTGGTGGCCTGGCTGGTGGGAGAAGCAAAAACTAGCCTGAACTTCCCTCTTTTAGCTTTGCCTGAGCTTGGGAGTGCTGACTTTAGTGAAAACTTGTTTTTATCAGTCTTCAAAGCTGCTTGCTTGTTACTAAAGGGGCAGAGAGGCAGGATACTCCAGCTGGTTAAAGTCACTTCTCTGACCACAAACTTTGACCCCTCCCCAGAATGCTAATTTCTAGTGCCAACTCCAAAAAGGGTTTCTCAGACCCTCTTCCCCTATCCCTACCCCTGCTCTTTGACAAATGTAGATATTGCAACTCTTTTTCTTATTTTTTAAAATCAGTTTATGCAACAATCTCTCTTGGTATGTAACTATCAGTACACATACAATCCAGAAGCACCTCAGAGTACCTTATTTATTTTTATTTTACTAACAGGCTGGCATTCCTAAACAGCTGACAAACAAACCCAGGCTTCCAGGCTTCAGTGCTGAGTTTTACTGTATGGACCCTGGGATGTTTCTGAAATGGTTTCTTTGAGAAATGAGGGAAATCCCCGGGATGGTTCTGCTGTGAGCAGTTCTGCTGGCTGTCAGACAGCCAGAGCATCAGCCATGAGTACTCTGAGTCCTTTTCCCAGGAGGGAGTGACCCAGGTGGAGGTGAAGAATGGCTGGAGAGGCTGCAATGTGCCTGTGTCCCCAGCAGCCCTCAGCTGAGCTTGGCTATGCAGCTGGGTGTGCATTACAGTAGCCCTGAAATGTCTCTTTCTGCTGACAGCTGAAGCTGATGGTGCACTGGGCCAGACATTGCCTTTGCCTAAGCACCAGTTGGTTTGGCCAAGATCTAAGGCAGGCCTTGAGGCCAGGCTGAGAGAAGAGGCAGGGTTGTGCCCAGCTGTGCAGCCCTTCAGCAGAGAGCCAGGATTTACAGCCCTGACCACAGCCGTGCTCCTGCACACAATAGCCAAGAAAACCTGCAAGCACCAGAGGCTTGAAACATGCCCATGGGAAGATGATTCTCCTCTGGCTCATTAACTCCTGAAAAGACTTTAACCAGGGCCAGCTTGCGAAAAAGCCCCAACCCAAGCTCAATAACACAGAGACAAGAAGACAGCTGGTTAGCTATAACTAGGGTATTTAGCTACTTCCCTAACTATTGTCCACCCTTATTAATGGTTAAACACTCTCTGTGTCATTGTTTGCTGTTTCTGGCCAATTCAAACTCTTTCCAGTGGGAGGAAGAATGAAGCATAGAGGGAAACCAACACCAAAGGCCTGCTTCTATTTTACAAGACACCCAATTAAATGGCACATCAGGTTACCCATAAGTCATTTTCTTTCCTGTTAAGGGACATTTATTAGAATTCAGAAATGCATGAATGAGCAGAGTTCTTAACCTTGCCTTGAGGCTGGTGAATGCGTATAGTGCCTAACTCACATCCTTCGTACTTACGTGTTATCTTTCCCTTATCTCCACAGTATCAGAGAGCTTCAGTTTTCTGCTTATTTATCTCCATGGTGTCCTGAGGACTTCTTAAAAGAATGAGATCTGGCTAACTTGTCCAAAATCACACAAGAAAGTGGTGGCAGCACAGAGGACTGATGATTTGTTGGCATGGCAGGTGCGTGACCGTGAAGTCCTTCTAGAGCACCTCAAATGTCACAGCAGCCCTTTGGCTTTGGGCCCCGGCCCTCCTTGCATGGTTTGAAGCTGTGCTGGCCTCAGACCCTGTGGGTCTGGGTGCCCTGTGGCTGCCCATGCATGGCACAGCTGGAGTCATGGGGCTTTCCCTGGCCACAGGGCTGTGACAGGTAACTCATGGCCTGCTCAACCACTGATGTCTCGGTCCTTCACCGAGCTGAAACTGCTAAAAGTAGTAGATCTGGTAAACCACGTACTTCTCCTCTTGCAATCAGATGTTCAATAAGGATTAAACTGAATCTACTACCGTAATTTATTACTTCCTAATTTCCTGCTTCTGCCCAGTGGCCATGACATTCTCTTTGAACCAGGGATAAACCTCCTCTGGTAGATGAACATCCATGCCCAGCCTTTGCCTCAGACTTGAACCAAACTTAACTTCACTCTTCAGTTGAGTCTGAAATGTTCTCTCAACATTTTTTTCAACTTTCATGTCCCTCTGCCCTCTTTGGGATTTAACTGGAGGTAGAGGCACCAAAATACCCTGAGGAATGCTGTCTTAGAGTAATTTCTGACCCTGCCGATTAACCAGTCTTTCTGATTCTCATTTACAGGCCAAAAACCCACTTGGGCAAGATTCAAACAAATATCCATTCCAGCAGCTTCACATGCTCTTTTTCACAAGTGATCAGTCAGAAATCTCTCTGCTGAGTTTGGTGGCTGCAACATCAAAGGTACAGCATTTTTCATTGCAGGACCACACTGACATCATCACTGCTAAGCCTGATGGAGGATGGAATGAGCAAATCCTGCCAGTTTTCACTGCCTGAATTTGGCAGCACGCAGAGGTTTTGTGATGAGCTCTACCAGAGGTGAGGTGATGTTGGACAGATGTGACAGCTCCTCTGTCAGATGTGGCACTCAATAACCTGACCTCTGAGACAGAGGACAACACTGAGGCTGTCTGGGAGTCCATTGCTAAATGGTTGATACGTTAATAGCTTTTTTTTTTTTTTTTGCCTTCTTGCTCTTTTATCTGACAGACAGCCTGGTTCCCAGAACAGCATGCTGGGAAGATGGACTGATATGAGTGCCCTTCCATGCAAAGACATCCAATATTTTCTTTTGGGCTGTCTTTCCTATTCTAGTGCTGATCTACTACCATATGCTCCTGCAGATGCTGCTGTGGTCCTTGTCTTGCCCTGAGAATTTACTGAGCTTTGGATGGGCTGAGGGAGGCATGAGGGCATCAGGACCCCCAGTGCATGGCTGGCACATGTCCTTACAACACTCAAGCATCTGAGGAACAAAACATTATGCAGGAGATAATGAACCTTTTGCAGACAATTTTAAAAATCAGTCAGTGACATTTCAGCCAGTCAGGATGGCTTGAGCAGCTTCCACTTGCCCAGCCCTGCCATTGAGGTAAGGCCCTTCATGCACAGCAAGAAAAGTAATTGAGGGGAAAGAGAGAAGTGGCAGTGAACATGCCTATGTCTAACATCCATTAATGAAAGATCATTTAACCAACTGCAAAAGCAAGAATGGTCACTACTTCAGCTTCCCAAACTCATGGTGCCACAGCACTTGTCAGAATTGTGCTCCCTGTAGGACGACACTGCCAGGATGAAAGGGCAGTTTAGTTTAAAGCAGATTATTGCTTCATAGCACAGGGGATACAAGGACTTCAGGGCTTGAGCCTGAGCTTGACAGCCCCCCCATATACATGTCCTAGTCCAGCCTCCAGCCCTCCTTCCCTACCACAACAGCGTAAGAACAAACCAGCCAGAGTTGGTGCTTAAAGGGAGAACTGGCTGATACCATTTTGATGGTGAAATACATGCATCTGGATGGATGCTGTGTACAGCAGGACCCTCTGTTTCCTGAGAAAGAGATGAAAGATGAATTATGGGGCATGAAAGTAGTGATGCCTCCAGTGGGATTGAGAGAACATTAGATTCCACAGAGCTGCCTCAGGCAAAGAACAGGTGAGTCCTTAAGGAGGCTGCTTTGCTTCCTTGTTGTTTTTATTCCTGCTTCTCAGGGGAGACAGGGTGAGGGGTGAGTCCCAAGATTATCATCTCTCTGCAAGCAGCAGCCGCATCACTTCCACCATGCTCTGGAACCAGATGAGGATTCCAGGTCCATTGCCTGGTTCCCCTCACAGAAGATGCCTCATAGAAGCCTCATCAGCTTATTCATCTCACTCTATAGGAAAATCATGATGGAGCACTGCTGTTTCTTTGTCTCAACTGACTTCTCTTTCTCCCTTCTCCCTCCCTGCAACTGCCCAGGTTGTTTGTTGGCATGTCCATCATAGTGCCAGTACCAGTGTGCAGCAGAAGGGGATCTCATCTCTGAACAATGCTGGATTAGGAGGTGGGAGTCAGCACTTTTCTTCCAGCAGATACCATCCAACCTTGACCTCCACCATCCAAATCTGCAGGTCAATGTCCCAAAGCAATGTTCCTCCTTGACTCTGATACATCTACCCAGATGATCATTTTAGCTGGTAAAAGAATTTTGTAACATATGAAGAGACAAAGACCTAGCAAACCAAAATATAACTAGTGCCCAGCTGCCTCTTTATCTGGCTGTGCTTTATTTTCACAAGCTGAAGAACTTCGTGGTGCCAGGAGGAATGTGATAGAAGTTCTTTGTCTCATGAATTATTTTGGTCCAGTCTTTCCCCAGGAGATAGGACTTGAGAGCAAGAGCTGGCAGCATGGGTTCTGCTCCCAGCTTTGGCACTGACCTGCTGCGTGACCTTGGACAACTCACTTCACCTCCCCTGAGCTTCTGTTTCCCCTCCTCTCCTTTGTCTGCCTTGTCAACTCCTAGAGAAAGGAATTCAGCCTCCGTGGCAGCTTGAAGATTGCATAGCATGACGGAAGCCCAATCGGACTCGCTTCTGGGAGGTACCACAGTAATAAAATTCATGATGATGACTAGAAACTAGCATTTGTTAAACAATTGTATGAGAGTTTTTGCTTATTAAGTGGCATACATGAAATAGCAGAACATCTCTGACAATTCAGAGAGCTTGTCCAGGGACAAGGACTGTTTTTGTTCCTTTTCCATGGCCACACTGAAGATCATATCTACCAGCCCCATAAATATTGACATCTTCTCCCTGTTCCAGCTGTACAGTGGGAGGAGTGGGAAGCATCTGCCAAAGAAAAGGGAATGTTTGTTGGAGGTAATGAAGAAGGCTTCTCCTGGAGTCCTCCCCCTCGCAAACATCTGGATAGATAACAGCTCTTGTGAGAAAGGTTGAAAGAGCTGGGGAGGCCTTCTGGAAAGGGCAGGGAAACACTCCAATTTGGAGCTGGTTAGCACCAAGGGCAGAAGGAGTAGGGAGAGGCCTGTTGGGGCTAATGTGGGCCCTGTCACCCAGAAGTGAGGGATGGAATACACAAAACCAAGGCCACCAAAAACCTATGGGACAGATCATCTTTAGGTGAAACCACAAGAGCCTTAATTCCAGAATACACCTCTTTCAGGCAAGTGCTGCAGCTTTGAAATCCATTTTACCCTCTGGACAGTATCAAAAGGTGTAATGAAGGGCTTGCCTTTGCACTCGTGGCTCTTGAGGAGACTCCATGCTCACCCACTGGCTTCTACTCCATTCAGAGCCCCCTGGCAGTGCCACTGCTGTCCCTCAGCCAGGAGCATGGCCTTCTCTTCCTGCTAAGTGACCCACAACTGGTACACAAGGACATCATGACAGGGCAAGCATCACATCGCTTGTGCTACACGCCACTCCATAGATATAGCTAAGAGCAAATTGTTTCTCTAACATGCCAAGGATGCTTTCAAAAAACCTCCTACCCCACTACCCCGTGGGCAGGAGCCCTGCAGCTTGACAAACTCCACTGGAACGCTTGTCTGCTTTTAAAATATCTTGAATGTATTGCATGTATTGGCCTGTCATTGGTTTTCTCAAGCCCCAGCGACGCAGAGGGGTCTGCTGGGAGCAGTGTGGAAAGCAGCTCCTAAAGTGATGCTTTCCAGTTGACAGGACTGGAGGGCAGGCACTACCTGCTGTTAGGGGAGAAAGCCAATCCAGTTGTTAATCCATCAACCAGAGGCCAATGCAGAATTGTTCCCGCAGTGCTGCTTTCCAATGCTTTGTCCATTTATGCCTGTGCTAGTGAAGGTCCTTCCCCTGCCTGCCTTCCACCTCAGGAGCATCCTTCTGGGATAAGTTCTTCCTACTCTGGCAATGCCTGGGAGTGCACAGAAGCTTTTTCTGTCTCCAGATGTAATAGGTGGCATAAAGAAGGCACAAACATATAAAGGATGATCTAAAAGAATAAACTCTACCTGGCCTTAATTCCCTACTCCTCACTGCAACAGGAGCTTTGGAAAGTCAAGAGCACACACGGGAGAGCAATGCTCAGGTCCAGAGTGAGCAGGAGTGAGGATCTCCCTGTGCATTGCCACTGATGGTGTTTACAGATCTGTGTTCTGCCACTGCATCCAGCTTGCTGCACAGCCCGAGGCCATCACCACATGAAACAGGTAAAGGGCAGTGGCTGCATATTTAAAGGAAACATAATAAAAGAAGAAAAAAGTCTGTTTTTCACAGCTTGCAGGTTGCTGTTAAGTAGTTATTCCTTTCCATGGCAGTCGCTGGGGCTCAGAGACCACCACAGACATGCAGTTGCCAGGGTCTGAAGGGTGAAATTCCTGTGTCTCAGTCTCCAAATTCTTCAAATAGTCCCTCCAATTTTTATGTTTTCATAAAGGCATGGCCTGCTGCCGGGTGACCTGGAAGAGGCATCGCAGTGCTTTGTCAGCACACTCGCCTCACTGCAGAAGCTAAGGACCAAGTTGTCTTATTAATCATTTAAAAAGTGGGGAGGAAGGAAAAATAAAAGGCACAGTTCTGGCTAATTGTAGGGGGGAAAAATGAGGTCAGAGTTCATTTTTCTCTCTGCTGTCGCTTCACAGTTCACTGGCTGACAAGGAAAGCAAGATAAGAAGAGACTGGAGATAGTTCAGGGAACAACCTCCCTTTCCCAAGGAGAAGTGGGGGAGTTCAGCTTTCTGATATGGATGGAGAGGCAACTGTGCTGGATGTTGAACCACAGGACTTGGCAGAGGGGATGCCATAAGCTACTCCAAGAGGGAGTGGGGGGGTTTGGCATGGTGAACATGGAGCAAGCATGCCTCTCATTTTTTGCCACCCCATAAACGTACTGACGTTGGTGCTGCTCATGGGGAAGTCTGAGCTGAGAGGAATTGGGAGCCTCCTGCACCAGCAGCCATGCAGGATTTCAAGCAGATACATTTGATTCAATCTAAGCCTCAGGGTTTATCCACTCTTTGTTTTGTTTTTATTTCTTTTTAATTTAACATCTATGCAAAAGTATAGATTGGAGGGGAGAGCAGAGCTCCTTCCTGCTCTGACACTGGGCTGATGATACAGCAAAGCCTGCCAAACCACCCTTCCCTCATTCTGTCCCCTATGGTCGCTCCCGCTAAGAGCGGCAACTGCTGGAGTAACCGAGACCTCCTCAGGAGCGTGAGATCCAGAATCATTCATTTTATGGGGCCCTCCTGTGAGAGCAAGGGATTTGTTACCCTGATTCCTGCTGGGGAAGTGCTCCCACAGCCACAAAGTGAAACACAATACAGCACGGACTCTGACATTCAAGCTGGGTTATTTGAGGCAAGTTTGTTACACGGGGCCTATGCAGCACAATTCCAGCAGTAATTATCCAGGCTCCTTGCACCATTCTGGCCAGTTAAATGCTAACTCTGGCCTGAAATCGCAAAGTCACCGGGAAAAGCCGATGTGCTGTGCTTGGCTTTAGGGGTATAGAGAGAGGAAGGGGGTCAGAAGAAGTAATCACAGCCAGGAGGTGGCTGTTTACTGCAGACCCCAGTGCTAGGAACATGCTCTAGGGCTGGGATGTTTGCCTCTGGGAGCATGGGCAGTGGACTATGGCAGGTGGCTTGGGACGTTCTTCAGCAGTGGCCCTCACGGAAATTCCAGTGTTAATGAGAGAGGTAAGCTTTCTGCTACAGAAATCGAAGTGATGCCTAAAACTCCTAAGGTCAGGCCAGGGGATCACAACAGCCTGTAAATCTCTGTCCCAGGGCTATTTTGCTATTAAGCTTATTTAGCTTACCTGCAAGATATTGCCTTAAGGTAGGATCAAACTAAGGTCCTGAAAGTCTTTTTCTTTCTTTAACTGAGCACGTGCAGGGCAGGGCAGGGTTTGCAGGGGAAGTGTGAGGTGAGAAAGGTGTTGTCAAACCCTTGTGAGAGGTTAACCTGGTTCCTGAAGGTTGCACAAACCCGCACCAGCAACACAGGTGGTGTGGTTGAGCTGAAGGCTGAGCAGGAAAAAGGGCAGGTGGGCCATTTGTGCCAGTCCCCAGACAAACATGAATAACCTCCAGCACAGCCAGTTCCACCATGCTTCAAAACAGAAAACAACTTCTGAAGAGCCTTGGAATGCTGAGACATGTAAGAAGGAATAGTGGATAAAAAGGGCTGAACAGAGGACTATAAACATCTACAAAGATACGTTCCCCTGCCCCTCCAGCCAGGATACCCATCCCTTCCCTTCCCTTCCCTTCCCTTCCCTTCCCTTCCCTTCCCTTCCCTTCCCAGCCCTATTTTCCACTAATACAGGATAATTCCTTATTGCTTTTGCTATGGAAGTAATGACATGTCGGGGTGTTTTCCTTTTTTCTTTTGTTTTTGTTTTTTTTTCTTTTGGCAGGGACAACAATCAGGACCCTTCTGCATTTAGACTTGAAGGAAGATAAGGAAAACAGTCTTGTTTTCAATTAGACAGGGTCTCTTCCTCCGTTGCTCAACTGCCCATTTGCACAAGGCTTTCTGGCCCCGTAGTAGCCTGTTTCCCTGGAGAGTACAGTCAACATGGGGAGGCGAGGCAATGTTGGAAGGTAGCCTGAGGATAACAGGCGTTATAAAGAGGAATTTTTTTCCCTGCTGTTTTTGTTTGTTTTACCACAGAGGCTCAGAGGAGCTGGCCAAGAGCCTCACACAGCAGGTGCTGCCTGGGAATGCAAGGGGAGCAAAATTCCTACTAAATGGAAGCATTATTTGACACCACTGCCTTTCGCAATCTTTTTCTTTTGTTTCAGACAAACTCCAAGGTCTCCTGGGCTTTGTGGTCAAAGCTGAGTTGGACTCTTCTGCAGGGGAGGAAAGGGAAGTAGTAAGGGTGTCCCCAAACATGCCAAACACTTGGGTGACAGAGACCAAGCCTTCTGGAAACAATACTGCTGGGTTCCCACAGAAATAGCAAGAGGGCCAAGAAAAAAAGAAAAACCACCTTTGGCTCCCTCACAGCAGTGTTATACCTTTTTCATTTTTAAAATTTTCTTTTCCTTTT
>WEIU01004152.1:14608-28002 GCA_013389925.1 Aegithalos caudatus
GCTCCGAGCGGAAAATGATCAGGAAAATGGAAGGAGCGAGGATGAGGAAGGACAGCGGGTCTCATGAACTCGCTGTTTCTCACCCCATTTTCTTCCTTTAAGGAAATTTTTTGATTCCCACACACCCAGGGGGAGCTGGGCTGGCTTTCAGCAGCACAAAAAGGGAGAGATGAGCATGGGGATCCGGGAGGATGGGGCAGCTCCGAGCGGAAAATGATCAGGAAAATGGAAGGAGCGAGGATGAGGAAGGACAGCGGGTCTCATGAACTCTCTGTTTCTCACCCCATTTTTTTCCTTTAAGGAAATTTTTTGATTCCCACACACACAGGGGGAGCTGGGCTGGCTTTCAGCAGCACAAAAAGGGAGAGATGAGCGTGGGGATCCAGGAGGACGAGGCCGCTCCGAGCCCTTCTCACGCGAGCGCGCCCCTCTTTGTCAGAAACGGGGCCTGGGCCGCTGACACAACAATTACTGAAATTAATTATTTTCTCGTCGGGTAAACACTCCAGGACAATATGCAACTGTTTTTTAGAGCCAGCCCACGGCCATAAATTACCCAAGGCTGGGGAGGGGGGAAGGACCCGGCGTTTTGGCCGAGCTGCTGTCGTGAGAAGTAGCAGGGCCCTGTCTTGAGGCACAAGGCCGCGGTCCTGGCGTGGTTCCAGCTCCCGGATGGAATCGGAATTCATTATTCATCATCAAGTGGGAGGCAAATCTTTTGATTTATTGGCAACCAGCAGCACAAACAGCAGATGCCTTCCAGCAGAGCTGTGCACGCAGGGCCTGACAGAGACGCCCTCCCCGGGCCTCTGTAGGCAGATCTGAGCCCCACAGGAAAAATTTCCTAACTCCGCACTTTAGATAAAAATCTTTCCCTTCCCCTTCGCAATATTTCTTTTGTGCCCAGGGAGGCAAATCCTCCTTGCTGATCTCTGGAGGGTTTTTTTTTTTAATTATTTTTCTTCTATAACAAAAAAACTGCTTGGACAATTCAGGCAGAAAACAAACCAGACCTACCAGAAATCATCGCTGTGATAAATTACAACACCGATAGTCAGGGCTATAATTCTATGGAGGGATTTTGATAACCCCTTCCAGGCAATTTGTAATTCAACCCTGTCTGTATCTCTTCTCTATCACCTCACCACTCCCTTGGCTGCACATCTGATGGCTGCTATTCTTAATTTCCCTGCTCAGTGACTGAGAAGCTTTTCCCACACTGTCCCAACTAAACCCAAAAACCTCCCAGGGAATTCACTGCGGGATCTCTGTCCCAATCTCCTTCACGCTGCCAGGGGGATTTTCACTGAGCTCCTGGGCACAGTTTTTAGGGTACAAATTCCTGCCTTTCTGAGCAACCAGCAAAGAAATCCAGCAGGAAAAAACAAAAAAACAAAAAACAAAAAACACCCAAGAGTCAATGATCATCCAGATTGCAAATGAACCCATTTTTGGGCACTCCCCAGCTGTGGCCCAGTGTTATTGTTCTCCCCACTGAGCTCTGGTCAGGCCAAACCCTCCCTCAGCTGCTGCCTGGAAATGTATTGATCTGTTTTTCAAAGCTAAAGAGCCAATTATGGTCTCATAGCCTGCAGAATATGTTTCGTATTTCCACTCAGAGGACTCCATTTCCACTGCACTGCCTAACTGAGAATTGACTGTAGCTCCTTCTGCTTCCATATTTCCCTTTTTCTGGCTAAATAAGGATGAGTTCTCTGCTAGGAATTCTCAGCAGTGTTGTTTTGGTGTTGCTGTGGCAGGGAGAAGGCAGCTGATGACTCAGAAGAAACAGATGAAAACTCTTCTGCATCACAGATGACAAGCAGTGACTTTTTCCATGAAGAGTTTTAAACTAAAAGAGGAGAGACTTATATTAAATATTACGAAAAAAGTCCTTCCCTGTGAGGGTGGGGAGGCCCTGAGCTGGAATTCCCAGAGAAACTGCGGCTGCCCCTGGATCCCTGGAAGTGTTCAAGGCCAGGTTGGACGAGGCTTAGAGCAGCCTGGGACAGTGGAAGGTGCCTGGGTTGGAACTGGATGAATTTTAATGTCCCTTTCCACCCAAACTATTCTGGAACTCCATGAGCTCTGCCATTTAAATGTCAATATTTCACCTGGATGTGACGAGCAGCAGAGTCCTCCCCTCCCTTTGGGCCAGAAAACAACTGCAGAGTGAAGCCGAGCTCCGAGGAGATTCCAACCAGACCCAGGAGTTAGGAAAAGCTTTTATTTTCGGCTGATTGCCTCTTAAATTCTGCAAAATCCAACCTGGAATTAGGGAGATTAACTTGGAGTCAAGGTAGCAGCCGGTGACTCGTCTCTCACGCGCTGCTTTGATGGTGGCGTCAGGAATTCCTTTGATCCTTTTTTTATTCACAAGGAATTCTCCACAGCTCCGGTTTTCCTCGGCACTCAAGTGGGAAAGAAGAAAGGCTTTGCTGGCTCAGGGATTCCCAGTCCAGGGAATGGAAGAGCTCCCTGCAGTCCTTTTCTCTCCACCATCACTTTGGGTTGGTTTCTGCGAGTTCTGCCGCATCCTCTCCCACACTTTCACATCCTCATGGAAACCCCCACCCTTGGTTCCTTTCCACTCAGACTGCAACAAAAAAAAACCAATTTCCTCTCCCAGATTCCCTTTGGCAAACCCAGGGAAATCGCTTCTATTGTTCCAGGATCTCGTTTTACACCGGTCTCATTCCTCCTGACATCCATTTTACATGAGGAGAGGTTGTTTTGCCCTTGAGCTCCGGGAATCCGGCTCATCTGATGGAGGAGAGCCTGAGATCGCCGGCGGGGTCGGAGATTTTTATCCAGGGATTCTGTTCTGCCTTCCAAGCTGAGCCCTGGTCAGGCAGGGTCTGCCTGCGCTGAGGTGGATTCCTGGGAGGCTCCAAACCCAGGCTTGGCATCCCAGAAGGATGCCAGGACCACGGTGACATTTTCCTGCCAGCCCCACCAAAACCTGGGGGACACTCAAGGTGCTGTCCCCCCGCTCCAGGCATCCAGCAGAAAAGCTCAACTCCCATTCCCAGAAGGTGGAGAGCACAACACAGAGCCTCAGTGGGGGGATTTTTGGGAAGGCACAGCAAGGTGTCTGTGGAAAAGGAGCACCAGAACATCGTTGTGGGAGCGGGAGGCTGGGTCAGCACCTGAAACGTGGCACCTGCGCTGCTGAATAATCAGCACAGATGAGCCTGAGCGCCGGCAATTACCTGCAGCTTAAGTGATATTAAAGGCAGGTCCTTGATAAGCAGGCAAATCTCACAGAATTCCTCTCTCTCCTCGCAATAATCCTCTGTAATTGAGGATAAATGGCAGATTTGCAGGAAGGCTCGGCGTTAAAACGTTCTCCACAAATGGAGAGAGGCTGGGATGTCACCCGGGAGAGGCAAACAGGGAATGGTTTTGTTATTTACTGTTTCATTATTTCGGGTGAATTGTTTTCACCTCGTTCTCAGCAGCATCCACAGCTCAACGCTGGGACAGGCGACTTTTAAACTCTCCAAAACAAGGCTTGTCCCACTTTTTTTCATGGCACAGGAGAATCCTGAACCTCACAGAAACGGCGCAAGAGAATCCTAAACCTCACAGAAACCTCTGGGAGCTGCCACACAAAACCACGGCTGGAAAATAATATCGGGACTTTCGTTCGCAGCGGGAAGCGTTTGGTGAAAATACTCAGTCAAAAGCCTCAAAGAACTCGACCCAAAAGTGGTGTTGGAGTTGGGAAACATCCCACAGAAAGAGGGTGAGGTGGAAACTGGGGAGCTCTTTGAAGTAGCGCAATATCCGAGGACGAGGGGACGCGGATTAAAACGTGATTCATGCTCAGGGAGCTCTCCGGAACACCCCGGAGGAGCGGTGGGTCCGGCAGAGTTAATCACGTTGGGAAAGAGCTCTGGGAGTGCTTGGCCAAACAATCCCTGGCTGGGTAATTCCTGGGCTGGTTGTTCCCGGGTGCAGGGATAATCTTGGCTCTGTTGGATATTTACTTAAACACAACCCGGGTGCTTTTCGTCGTGGCTCTGTCGGTTCCCAAGGTTTTTGTTGGCAGGGTGGAGAGGAATCTCCTGCTCTGGAGAGTGAGTGAGTCTGTGGATTCCCACAGGGATCAGGGAATGGCCAAGAGGATCCGTTGCCGTTTTACCAGGCTTGGATTAAGGACAGCGTCGCCCTTTTTGCATCAGCTGGGCTGAGGTGACACCTGGGAAGGGTCAGAGGTGGCATTTCCAGGGATTCACATGAGAAAAGGGTGAACTCTGCCCACAGGTCACTCCCATGCCCTCCCTGGGCTTGGCAATGCACGGAAAACTGACCCTGGATCTAAGATTAGGAAAATCTCTGGTGCCAGAGGTGACAAAGGAAATAATTTGGGAGTTTTTTTGTTTTTGGAATTCCACAGAGAGGCTTTAATCCAACTGCAGGCGATGGGATCCAGGGATGAAGGCAGGGCACATGTGAGGCACCAGGGTTGATATATGGGGTGGTGGTGGGGGGATTTGGGAACAGGATCCAATGGGTGAGGGAGAAATTGGTGCAGAGGTGGGATAAGAGGAGAGGAGAGCCAATGGAGGAACAGGGGTGGAACAGGGTGGAGAATTGCACCCAACGAGGACCAATGGGGTCTCAAGGAAGGGAGAACATTCCAGGGAAGGGCCATATAAGGGAGAAAAGAGGCAGGGAGGTCAGCTGGAGCTGGGGACATTTGCACAACAGTCAAAGAGGGAGGAGGCTTCTTCTCCTCATGCTGAGCTGAAGGGACTGGTCTGAGCTAGGGGCTGTCCCTCCAAGGCAGCATTCCATATTCTGTGTTAGGAGGTGCACTGGCCTCCAGTGTGGCAATTCTAAATCCATGTGCAAAACTCTGCTTTGGGAGGGAAATGCCCTTTTTTTCCCCCCATGTGGATAATCCTGGGAGCCCAGGAAGTGATGGATCAGGGCAGTGCAGACACAGATACCATTCATCACTTCCATGCTGTGACATCCTCTTACACCTGCCCTGCAACTCAATCATCCCAGCCTCCTCTCAGCCAGGAGATCCTCTGAGTGATAGAATTACATTTCATCACAATTCATTCATTCTTCCTCTGCCCTGCAAAACCCACACATTCCTCTCAGCCTGGCAGCTTGGTTTAAAAAAACTCCTCGACAAACCCTTATCCTAATTCCTCCCTTTCCAGCTCCGTAACATCCCCCAGGAGCTCTGACCTGCCGAGTCGGGCAGAAAGGACACAAAGCAGTGGCAGCTTTGGACCAAAACCAATCCCAAAAAAAAGCCAAAAGAGCAGGAAAGTGGGTTTGCAACCAGAGCAGGCAAATCTTGTGGAAAACCTTGGAAAATCTTATGCCAAGGGCAAAGGAAAAGAGGGGGAAAACTCTTACGCCTGCCTGGCCTGCTCGATGGGGTCGTAGTTGTCCAGGTAATTGTAGCGGATTGTGTCCGTGGGATTCCTGTCGGACGAACGCCAAGGAGGGAGCTCCTTCTTCCCCCTGGTTGTCCCCCGTCCTGCCATGGAAAGTTTTCTCTCTGGGACATCACTTTTTACTGGTTGCACATCGATAACTATGAACTCGTCCTTGGCAGGAGTCTAATTGGAGAGGTGGAAAGAAGAAAATGAGGTTTAGCCTAGGACGAAAATCAGATCGGCCTAAATTTAGAATAATAATAATTGGGGATTAACTCAAAATTGGTCTCATTATGGTCAGGAAGAGGCACCTTGGCGGTGCTTGTCACCACCCAAGCCCTGTAATCCATATTAAGATGAGCTGAGCCGTTGCTGAGATGCATCAGCTCCTCTCTATCAACCACAGAGAGCCTGTGGGAGAGTTGGGTTTCAGTCAAAGGGCTGAGCTGTGAATTCAGGGCAGGAGGATCCCAAAAAGATCAAGAGGCAGAGGGGCTGGGAGCCAGAACCCCCCAAATACCTGTGGAAGAGGTGTGATGCCTGGAGAGGCTGTCTAGAACAGAGGCTAGAGAAATAGCAGAGTTAGAGAAATAAAGTTGGTGTTTACTAAAAAGGACTTTGAAGGATGCACCTTGGGCAGTACAAGAGCCTGGCTGAGGCTCCACCCAAGATGGATGACGGGTCACGAGTTTTCACAATTTTATAGGTTTTGGTCCATTTACATATTGGGGTTAATTATCTAATTACAGCTTCAGTTAATGAAGCCCCACCCTCCCAGATTGCTCTCCTCATTTCCCTGCCGTTTACACCTTTTTTTTGGGCCTGAAACTGCAACGGGGCTGCTAGAGGATTGTTTTCTCTAACCAAGCCGTGAAAAAAACTTGCTAAACACCCAATATAAAGTCCAGACTTCCATACCAGTGCAGCACAGAACCTGGAAAATGTGGAATGTGGAGCGGGAGGCTTTGGGAGGAGCCGTACCTTGGGTCTGGTGATGCGCAGCTCCCTGACCATCTCCAGGTAGTGTTTTTTCCAGACGCCCTGCTCGAAGGGCGTGGGGCAGAAGTTGATGAACCACCCGAAACGCAGGCACTTCAGCATCCACAGCTGGTCCAGCTCTGACAGGTACTTCCAGTGCCAGCTCACCTGTGAATTCCCAGCCAGTTGAAAACCTCGGGGGTTTAAAGCGTCCGAGGTTTTGGAATTCTGTGCCGGGGATGTGATTTCCACATATCCTTAAATGAATTCGATTCTTCTCCATTAATGCTCCATTTAAACCTTTGATTAAAACATTTAAACCTTTCAAGGCCTTCATGATGTGGGGCCCTTCCAACTCAAGATAATCTGTGATTCTGAGTTAATTTTCTGACCTACTGTCTGCCTGCCTGAGCATGGAGAGTTTGAGTTGCATCCACATGAAATGCTGGAAAAAGTTACTAAAGCAAGGCTTAGCCAAGCTGAGATTATTATATATCCTTAAATAACATAGAATATTACATTAGCGCAGTAATAATGTCACTGAAAACTGAACTTAATAATTTAAAACCACTTTGGGCAGCATCTCGCAGCATTTTATGGCATGCAAACAGATTTTTGGTGTCTTAATCATTTTGCTCCAAAGCCCATCTGTAATTTTCAGCTTCTCCACATCTAACACTCGACCCTCAGGCATTTTAAAGGATCTGTTTTCCTTTTAAAGGATCAAATGTTGTGCTTTGCAAAAGCACGAGCCGACATTTCTCAAAGAATTAAGGGCTCTGCACACAGTGCAAGCTGTTTCAGAGGAATGTGATTTTCAGGAAGTACCAGGCTTCCTTTCTGGGAATAATCAGCCTTGAAAATGCTACTTTTGAAACACTTTAGAACCGAGCATTTAAAATTACTCTTCGCTTCCATGAATTTTGGCTGATCTGGCTTAATTCAGGATCCGAGGAATGAGCATCACTGAGCGTTTGGCACAGGCTGCCAAGTCAGAACACCTTTTGTCTTCACAAAAAAAATCACTGTTTTCCTATATATTTTTTTTTTAAACTGCTTTGGCCTGGCTTTCTGAACCCCAAGCAGGCGTTGGCTTTTTTCACCTGTGCACATCGACAGAGGCTCCGTGGGTCCAGGAAGGAAAAGATGTACAAGGACAGGACTCGCGGGAGCCTCGTGGTAAAATCCACGGCCTCGGTGGGGACTCGGGCCTGGAGCTGCTTGGCACAGAATTTCTGCTGGGACAGGGAGCAGCGTTCCAGCAGGTCCACCAGGATCCTCCTCCTCTGGCCATCTGTCCACTTGTCAAACTGGAAAAAAAAAAAAAAATTAAAATAAAAATTAATAGGAGTTTCAGGTGCAGAGAAACCGGAGATTCGGCTTCTTAAAATAAAAGGAGGCGAGGGAAAACGCACGAGCAGCAGCTTCTGGTGACTCACTGAGAAGGAGCAGAGCGCTGGGAACAAATGGAGAAGCGACATGAAAAGAAACTCCAAAGCCACAAAATGATTTCTAATCCTCAAAGGATCCAGGACGGCCCAGGCCGGGATTCGCCGACGCTCCTGGGCCCGGCTCCCGGCCTTGGCTTCCCTCACGGAAAGGAGGAGGCTCAGATGGGTTTTTACAGGAGCAGGGATGAATTCATTGCTGATTCCTTCTCTCCTGACACTTCCATGGCTCCCACAGCTGCAATTTCACCATTTCCAAAGAATTTTTTCCTCACAATCCCACTGCACGGGCCTGCTACGAGAAGCGGAGCGGAGGGAAACCAAAGGAGCTGCCTGCTCCTTTTTTTTGACGAAAAATCTGTGGCAGCAGCAGAATCACAAATTTTTTTTTTTCCACAGCTGATGGCAGGTACCTAAAAAGGAGGAGTTAATCCACGTGGGAAGAATTTGGGGAACCAGGGATGGCTTTGCAGAGTTAGGAAAACAGGGTGGGAGTGACGGGTGCCCACTGGAATTATTTCCTCTTTTTCTGCTGTGAGGTAGGGAGAAAAGCAAAGCAGGCTCAGACTTTAAAGGATATAAAGAAAATTTTATTAACCAAACTACAAGAGGGGAAAAAAAATAATTAATAAGAATTAGAATAAAACTTTAAAAATTTGTTCTAAACTAAAAACCCAGAAAACACCTGGAACCCACTGCGGGACCCAGGATTTTCCAGGCATTTTTCCTTTCCCAGGGAACAAAAAGGGCCCCGTCACAGCATCCACCTCCTGGGAGGAGCCCGACCTCATCCCCACAAATCAACTCCAAACCTGCGGGGAGGAAAAGCCCCAGGGTGGTGGTGGTGGTGGCCAGGGGCAGGAGCAGCCGGAATTCCCAGTGGGAATGGTGGGGCAGCAGGGTGGTGATGCCTTAAGTTTCAGCTTTTTGTGTTTATTTCAGATTCTGTTCTGCCTAGGGATGTAGCTCTGAGCTCATGTTAAATGTCAGTGAGCTCTCAGAGTGGGTAAACGAAACAAATCCTTTCCCTGCTGGAGTACAAGGACAACCATTACAAGTTTTCAGGCCCAAAAGCAAAAACAACGGCGAACTGAAGAGAGAAAACAAGAGGGATGGGACTTCATAACATGAAGATGCAACTGGAAATCCAATTGCAATTTAATTGCAATTAACCCCAATGTGCAAATGGACCAAAACTTATAGAAGTGTGAGGCCTGGTGACCGTTTGTCCATTTTGTGACCATTTTGGGTCCACCTTGGGTGCAGCCCTGGCCAGGCTCTTGTGCTGCCCAAGGTGAATTCTTTAAGGCCTTTTAATAAAATCTACTTTATTCTCTTAGCTCTGCCTATTTTCCAGGTCAGCCTTCCCAAGGCATCAGTTCTGTGGTTGGAAAGGACTTTCCTGAGGGGAAATGTGGATTTTGCTTCATCCTGTCTACGGCAGTGTGGGGTGACAGGACGAGGAGAAGGGTTTTAAACTCAAAGAGGAGAGATTTAGATGGGATATTAGGGAGAAATCCTTCCCTGTGAGGGTGGGGATGGAATTCCCAGAGAAGCTGTGGCTGCCCCAGGATCCCTGGAATGTCCAAGGCCAGGTTGGAGCAACCTGGGATCCTGGAAGGTGCCCCTGCCATGACAGGGGGTGGAATGGGATGAGCTTTAAAATCCCTTCCAACCCAATCTCTGGAATTCCACGAAACTCCTCCTCAGCACAGCGAGAGCAGCCTTGACCCAAACTCACCTCCTTTGGAAAGGGAAAATGGAATGGTTTGGGGAATTCCCCTCTCTGCTTTTCCCAGTTTGTTTCCTTCTCAGGGTTGGCCATCCCCAACCACGGGCTCTGTTTGCACTCACTTTTCCCTGGAGCCACCTTCCCACAGCTCCCAGCTTGCCCTCTGCAAGCCACATCTCTGCACATCCTTGTCTGCATTTAACCTCGGGGACATCAAAGTCCTTCCTTAAATGGGACCTCCAAAAGTATTTATATTTATNAATTAAATATTAAAAATATTTTAAAATAAAAAATTCTTACAGCTTTTTATTATTATTATTATTATGGGTAAGTAAATACTTTAGTGTCCAGTGTCCCTTCTTTCCCCTGTCAGAATGAAACAGATTAAAAATGCAAATTTATTTTTTTTCCCCCCTCTGCTTTTTCCCCACTCCAATTTTAGGCTCAAATGGAGGACTGGCAGAATAATTATTTAAAATGCATTGTGCAGGTGAAGGTAATTTAGAAGCTTCTTTTTTTTTCCCTGATAATTTTGAAGAACTCCTTCTTTATTTATTTATTTTCCCTTGGATGAATTCCAGTGCTGGAGGATAAACTCCAGGAAGCAAAGAGCTCCTCTCCTCCTCACAAACACCTCTGCAAGACCTTCAAGAAGGTCAGAATGGAGAAAAGTGTGGGATTGGCATTCCTGAAATCCTGGAGAGGTGAAAAACCAAATAAAAAAATAAAGCTCCCCTGTCTTTTCAGACACAGTGAATTAAGGGATATTTTTTAATATTCTTGGTTTTTTTTTAATCCCTGTTTTTCATATAACTTTCAATTCTAATGATGCTTAGCAAGGCATTAAGGGGAAAACTGAAGTAGAATATGAGGATTTAGGATTTAAAGACGTTCCCTGAGACTAAAATCAGACAAAGATGCACCAGAGGGGGACAGGGGAGGTTCTGCCTGTCCCCTTCTCACCCTCGGCTTGGAATAAAAGCTTTTCCCTGTCACACGAAGGGAAAAATCCTCTGCTCCCCATCCATGATGCCAGCCCCATCCTCAGCTCGTTAAAACGATCCCCCCCATCTCCAATTTGCTCCGATAAATTTCCCTGGGAGCTCCGGGAGACGAGGGAGCAACCGGCCCTGTCCCTTCCACATCAAGAGATTTCAGTGAACCAGTCAAAACAAATCCAGCTTCACTTCCCGGAGGAGCTGCTCCTTTTTTAACCCTTCCCACCCTGCCCTGGCTTTCCCGGTGGGGGAATTCCTTCCATCACCCTCAGCCTGTGTTTAAATTCCGTTTAATTTTAAATTCCGTTTAATAAAAGCGTCGGGATCACTGGGAACACTTCCAGCAGCGGCAGCCAAGGGGTTAAAGTTGGCATTTTTTTATTTAAATTTTTTTTTTTTGTCTCTTTTTTCCAGCGTTAGACCATCCCAGATTTGGCTGCTTCCTCCAGAGATCCTCCCCTTGGATGCGATGGCGGCAGCCCAACCAGTCGGACTGGATTCCCCTGGCTTCTCCTTTCCCCTTTTCCCCTGGTCGGGGCCTTTCCCCAAAACAATGTCACCGCGGGGATCGTGTGACATCGGGATCGCTTTACAATTAATCCATGAGTGCACACGCACAAATAAGGAAGGCTGACATCCAGGGAAGGTCCCCCAGAGGCCTCCCTGCTGCAGGGCTCTGCTGGTTTCGCTGGAGAGGGACACAGGCTGGAAAAAGCAGGAATGGATGCTCCAGAAGACAAAGAAATGCTCCAGAAGATAAATAAATTTCCCTCTCCCTCCCTCTCCAGCAGTTCTCTCCCAGTCCTGCTGAGAGGAATTGTTGGAGACCCAGGAGCTGGGTGGGAGGGTGAGAAGCAGGTGAGGCACCTGATATCCGTAAAATACCTGAATCCACCCAACCAAATCCCAAATATCTCTGCTGCCAAGCATCTCCTTGTCAGCAGTTAGGAACTCTCCCCCGGGATCTGTTTGGTTTCACTTTTCCCTCTGCAGTCACACAAAGAAGCCTGGCATTTTGCAGGAGAATCGTGGAAAGACTTGGGATGGAAGGACCTTAGAGCTCCAAGCCCTGCCCAGCCTGGCTTTCATCCAGGATCTGACCCCATGGCAGGTGACAATGCAGTGTCTCCTTCTTGTCACCAAGCCACCTTCCCTTCCTCAGAGTCCTCCCAGGAATCTCCTCCTGGAAATGAGGCTTGGAGCAACCTGGGGCAGTGGGAATTCCACCCCCATGCAGGGGATGGAATGGGATAAACTTTAAGGTCCCTCCCAAGCCAAATCTTTCTGTGATTCCCATTTAAAATGTCAGGTTTATCTGTTTGATACGGGGATAAAAGTGAGAACTGGGCCAGGGACAATCCTGCCATGGGAACACCAATTATTATCAGCAAATTTAGGGGCTCTGCTGCAGGGGGAGCAGGGATGGCCCCAAAAACGTGGTCTGATGATCCTGGAAGTGTGTCCCTCACCGGGAAGGGCTCAGTCCCACACGGAGAGGAGACAGAGGGAAAATGAAGAGATTAAATCCCAGAACCACAGAATCATTCCGGTTGGATTCCAAGACAATCGAGTCCAAGCTGTGACTGATCCCCACCCTGTCACCAGCGCAGAATTCCAGTCCTTCCTTGGACACCTCCAGGGATGGGGACTCCAAACCTCCCCTTCCAATGCCTCACAGCCCATTCCAGGGAGAAATTCCTCCTGGTGTCCAACCTGAGCCTCCCCTGGCACAACCTGAGGCCATGTCCTCGTGTCCTGTCCTTTATTCCCTGGAAGCAAAGCCCAAATCCTGCCTGGCTGCACCCTCCTGTCAGGTGCACAGAAATAGGAATTAAATCCCTCCAGGTCACCTCATTCCTTGTTTCTCAACCTGTCTTTTATGGACCACAACCCCCTGGGAGACATCAAAGGTGTCCTGTGGCAAAAAAAAAAAACAACAAAAAAACCCAACAAAATGAAAATGTAAATCCCTGGATGCATGCAAGTAAAATCAGGAAGAATTAAATAAACGAGCATCCCAATCTTTATTTGGAAAACCAAATAAAAGAAAACCACTGTGGCAAGGCCGCACGAGGCGTTTCCTGTCCTGCTTTTCCAGGAGGTTTGGATGCTCCTTCCGTGGAAAAAAAATTGAGGGGCGCTGATCTGGTTCACCACAAGGCAGGATCTGCTCTCCCTAAACCATTCCTGGCAGTGTCTGTGGAGCCTCAAAAGTCTCCAGGTTCCACTCCCGTGGCAATTCCAGCAGGGAATTATCTGCAGCACTGGATGTGGTGTCTCAGCTGTGTCTCCGTAACTGCAACGCAAGGCCAGGACCTCCTGCCCTCTCCAAAGGGAGCACAGGGATGGATGGGATCATTCCCTTCCTCTTGTTTTGACACCTTCTGTGTTTCCTTAGATGTTTTTACACCTCTTCTCCATCTTCCCTGCAGCACAGGGATGTTCTCCTTGTTTTCTGGACCTGCTCTCACCTCTGCCTTGTTCCCAGCTTTCTCAAAACACAGGGAGTAGACCCGGGAATGAGGCTGCCTTTGGAATATTTCCCTTTATTTTAAGACACTATCAGCTTATATTTGGGTTGTGATCCACCCTCATATTCCCAGGAATTTTTTCTTGAAGAACTGCTGCATCCTTGGGTTGTCTCAGGTGTGAAGTTTTTGAGGTCACTCTGGATTCTCTCAGGTTTGAATTTTTGTGGGTCACTCTGGATTCTCTCAGGTGTGAAGGTTTTGGGGGTCACTCTGGGTTCTCTCAGGTGTGAAGTTTTTGGGGTGTCACTGGATTCTCTCAGGTGTGAAGTTTTTGGGGTCACTGGATTCTCTCAGGTGTGAAG
>WEIU01004152.1:42937-75616 GCA_013389925.1 Aegithalos caudatus
GGGCGGGATCCGCTCCCCGTGAGGCCGGGGATGCTGGGCTCGGGCTCTCCGTGCCGGAGCGCGGTACGGCGGCCACGGGGAGGGGATGCTGGAGCCTGAGCCGCCTTCCGCTGAGGGCTCCGGGATGCCGGTGACCCACCGCCCTCCGGTAAGGGATCAGGGATGCCGGTGTCTCACCGCTCCCCGGTAAGGGCTCGGGGGATCCGGCGCTCCCCGTGCGCTCCCCGGATCCCTCCGGGAACGCGGCGCGATCGTTCCCGGCGTGGATGCGCGGCTCCGTGCGGCAGCGATGCGCGGGGATGCCGATCCCGCCTGTGCGCTCGTTCCCTGTGCTTTTCCAACAGGAATGCTGGCTGCAGCCTGCCTGCCTGCCTGCTTCCCACGCCGGGGAGCCGCAGGATTTCCCTCTCCCATGGAATTCCTATTCCCTTTCCCATGGAATGGGAGCTCTCGGAGGGAAGAGGTGACAGATCCGTCCCTCGGTATCTGCCGGGTGGCATCCCTGCCCATGGGATGAGCTTCAAAAGTCCCCAAAGCGTTCCATGATTCCACGGCAATCGTGGGAAATTCTCGCCAGGGTTGTTTCTGCCTTTCCATCCTCCCTCTCCTCATTGGAAAAGGGGATGTGGGGGAATTACCGAGGTGTGGTTGCCCCTCAACAGTGGAACAGCGCTGGAGTTTCTTCCCCACCGAGTAATTAATGAGAATGGAGTCGGGGGAATGATTTATTCTCCTTGTGTCCCTTCCTGTGGGTGGGAAAAGTGCGATGGATGAGTTCCTCTCCTTTCTCCAGGGTCAGAATTGCGTGGGAAGACATTTCCCTCTCCTCCAGGAGGACTCTGGTTTTGTCTCCCCGTTTCTCTGGGTCGGATAACTGGGAATTAATCCCATCCTTTCTTTCTAAAGTTTGATGAGTTTTTTTTTTCTCTTTTTTCTCATTGCACCCTTAAAGGACTTTGAAATTTTATTTCTTGGGGGAAAAAAAAAAAAATTCCTTGTGGGAATCAACCCTTTCTCCTCGTGATTTTCACTGTTTATAATAATTGACCGTGAGTGTCTTAATTAATCCTCTCCAACAAGAATTGGATGGGCTTCTCCTGCCGATAAATGATGGAAAAAAATCAAAAAATCCACACCCACAGGAACAAAGTGCTCCCTTTGCAAACCGCGTTTTGTTTCCAGCGGTGGGAGGGGCAACCTCTCCTCCCGGTTTTTTTTTTTTTAATCCCGGGTGTCATCCAAAGTGTTTTGGTTTTTTTTGTGTACTCACAGAAAGCACTCCTTCATGGATCTGTCTGCAGCAATTAATGGATCATCCATAGGCTGCTTGGCAAAACCCGGGGCTCCTTTCCCAAGGGAATCCTTCTCCTTTTTTTTTTTTTTGCTTCGTTTCACTCGGAATTATCTGAGTTTTGTCCATTTTGATGTGCTTTCCCCCCTCCTCCTGTAAATGCACTTCCTGATTTTGTTTATCATACTTTAATTATTGTCTTGAACGTGAAATGGAAAAGTCCTGAAGGGGCACGATGAAAAAAAAAAATTTTTTTTTCTGCTTTTTTGCATAGTTAAAACTCTTTATTTTCTTTTTAATTTTCTTTGTGGTTGATGGAATCTCTGTTTTTGCACAGCTTGGGGCTGTGGGGAAGGCAGAACAGAGGTGGCTGTGCCTGGATCCTGCTGGTTTCTGTGTCATTCACATGATTTCTATGGAGCATTCTTGGACTGGTTCCCAAAACTCCCCATCCTGACCTGGATCTGCCCAGTTTTCCTGGTGCAGACTTTAACTGGTGTGAGCACAGTTCATCTCAGCACCTTCTGAACCTTTGTTTTAAAGGTTTTTTTTACAGATCACTGCAATTACATCTCAATTACAGCGAGCAAAGTCCCTTGCTCATCCCCTCTGCAAGGTGACCTCACTCAAACTGGGGAATAAAATCCTTTGGAGCTGATTTAGGTGAAACAAACACAAAAAAAAATATTGTGATTCCAGAGTTCTGGAGATGCCAACAAACTCAAAAAGCTTTTTTTTTTTTTTTCCTCCCTGAGTTTGAGGCACTGTTATTAAAATGTTAAACCCAAGGGAATGGATTCCAAGGGGGATTAAGCTCCAACACGGGGATCACAGGCTGGTTTGGGTTGGGAAAGGACCATTTAATTCCAACCTTTCAGCCAGGGAATCTCACAAACCTGAGCAGGGATCAGTTTTTATCTGCCTGTACCTTGTGTGACCTCCTGCTCAGGGAGGCTCCAGGTGATGCTGCCTGGCAGATTTGGGCAGCTCAGCTCCTTGCTCCTTTTCCAGAGTCACCAAATCACTGAGAATTCATTCTGAGAAATGACATTTCTTAAATCAAGAACTTCCCAAGCTCACACTGTCAGGAAATTGGCCTAAAATCAGGTAGAATTGGTCCCATGGAGTTAAATATTCTGCTTGATTTGGGTCTTTTTAAACTCAGTGTCTTCACCCTTGGGAGCAACATTTCCTTGAGATTTCAGCTGTGTTGCTTCTACCACTTCAGGTGTGTAGGTAGTTCCCCTCTTCCCTTTTTTATTCCTTGCTCATGTTTTGTTTTCCTTGGCTTTGGAACCTCTCCCATTTCTATTTTTTTCCCCCCCCTTTTATTTCAGTGCTGCCTCAGCCACCAAGCCCTGTGAGAGAGGGAGAAGGAGCCTGTGAAAAGCAAAAGCTGCCAATAAACTGAATTAAAGGTGGTTATCTTTAGCAGCTTGGCCTTTTTTTATTATTATTTTTATCCCTTTACATGTTTGTTTTTAACCAGCCTGTCTCCAAAAAAGCTCCAGCCAAACCCCTTTCCCCTCTCACAGAATTGTTTGGGTTGGAAGGAACCTCTGGAGATTTAACCCAGTCCAACCCACAAACTGCACCAAGGCTTTAAAACCTTCATTTTTCTGCCCATAAGATGGGCCTGTGTAAATAAAAATGTGCAGAGCAGCACATGTCTGGTAATTAAATTCTTCCTGTCTCTCACCACAGGCAGAAAGGAGAAACCTTTTCCAAGGAAAAACTCCTTTCTCTCAAGATTGGGAATCGGTTCAGATTTGTGTGGTCGCCTGCTTTGGGGAATATTGATGGAATTTTGGGGGTTTTCTAAATCTCTGTTACTTTTTAAAACGATAATTCACTTAAAAGCAGCTGGTTAGGGAGCAGATTTTGCAAATTTTACAAATTTTACAAAAACAGTTGTTTAAAAAATTGGCTTTTTTTTTTTTTGGTTATTCTTGGGACACTGCGAACGGGAAGGAGGATGGATGTGAGCAATTAAAATGGATTTGGGACAACAACAACAACAAAAAAAAAGCAGATTAAAATGCCAGATTTGAGCCCAGGTAGCCAAAACCTCCCTGGGCAGGCCAGTGGCGAGCTGGGACTTGTGGGTTTCCTAATTATTCCCCAGGAATTCCGAGGTGGGAAGGAGAAGCTGTGGGGGCGAGTGAGTCACAGCCAGCCTGCTTTCAGCTTGGGGGTTTTCCCTAAAAATATTCCCTCACCATCAGTGTGAGCCCCACTTCTCTTCCATTCAGTTCTTCCATCAAATTCTTCCATGCACTTCGCCCACCTTCCATTCATTTCCAATTAAAAAAAAATCAGGGTTGGAAGTTGCAGAAGGAGCTTGCACAGGAGAACTCGAGGCAGTTTAGGGATTCAGAGGTGAAAATACTTTATTATTATTTTTTTTCTGGATTACCAGGTTTTTCAGTGTGTTTTTTTTTTTGTTTTGTTTTTTATTTCTGCTGTGTTTTGTGCTCCAGGTTTTCCAGGAGGAGAAAAAAAAAAAGGAGCAGGAAGCCCCTGGAGCACCGCCCTGTCGCCATGGGCTCCGTGGTGTGGGAATGTGGTTGAAATTCCAATATTTCCTTCATGCCAGGGAGGGCTGAGAAAGGAAAAAAACAACAAAAAAACAACAAAAAAAGGGAAAATTTCTTTCACATCTCCCTGGATCGAGCTGAGGGATGTTGAACACAGAAACTCTTCCAGCTGGGAGGAACCTGGAGCAAAGCCTGGGAATATTTTGGTGAAAATTCCAGGAATCCGTGAGGAGCTGGGAAGATCTGCTGGCCCCAATTCCCGGGGTTGGAAGGATGGCTTTGGGCTGGGTGCTGTGTTCCCTGTGGATCTGGGGGGGCTGGGTGTCCCCCACGGGGGGGCACAGCCTCTTTTCCTGCGAGCCCATCATCCTGAGGATGTGCCAGGACCTTCCCTACAATTCCACCTTCATGCCCAACCTCCTCAACCACTACGACCAGCAAACAGCAGCTCTGGCAATGGAGGTAAACCTGCTCTCATTTCCATAAATATATCTTTATATATTTCATTTTGGCCTTTAATTCACCAGTAATTGATAAAAGAATCCAAACAGGGGGGTGAAAAAAAAAATCAAGGTATTGAGTAATTAAAATATAACCCCAAATAGCATGTTCTAAATACACAAAATATTCCATGAGTGAATGTCACTGAGTGGGAGATGCTCTGGGTGTGCTTTTATTTTAAATCCCTCAAAGTCTGATTTGTACAAGGCTCTTCCAGTCTGTTTTCCATCCTGCCCAAGGAGTTTCCTCACTTGGTGTTCTGTGATGAGGCTAAAATGAACGGAAATTTGGGAATATTCATCAACCTCTCCCTCTCAGCCTGTTCAAAATTCCATGAGGGGTTTGTACAGATCTGGTTTATTTGTATTTTTTTTTTAAGTACTTGGGGAACCCCTGTGGGAGAATCAAGGAATAATTCTGTGTTTTCACCTCGGGGTGCTCTTCCTGACAGCACAGAAACTGAATTTAATTGTTCTGTTAAATAATAGAGACCTTCAGCTCTGTGTGTGGTCTGTCTGTGGAATTAAATGGAATTAAATGTGGTGGATTCTTTAAAATTGGGGTCCTTTCCCTTAAATCTGCAGTTTGGAGGAGCAGTGGGCTCGGATTGCAGTGGCTCCTTTGGATGCAGGTCCCCATTATCCTGGGCACGGAGCAAAAGGAGGGAATTTTCATTGTAAAAGGGAGCAAAAGGAGCTCCTTTTGCTGTAGAATTGGTAAATTGTGAGGCAGAGGATTCCCAGGAATCCCTGGCTGCCCCTGCATCGCTGGGAGTGTCCCAAGGAAAGGTTGGAGCATCCTGGGATGGGAGGAGGTGTCAGGGTTGGAAGGGGATGGGATTTAAGGACCCTTCCCACCCAATCCATGCTGGAATGGAATGATTCCATTGATTTATTTCTTCTCTAACCTATTTTAAACCATTTTTTCCTCTGGTTTCCTTCAATCCCTCTTTTTGGACTGTGGTGTAGTTTAAACCCTCCTGAGGTTTTTGGAAGCCTCAGGTTTTTTATCCCCCAGGATTTTCCTCTCCCAAGGGAACCATTCCAGCTTTCTCCCTGCAGTGTCCTTCTCCTTCCTGCAATTTTGCTGCTTCATTCCTGGGATAATTTGAATTCCCTTCCCCTCTCCTTTCTTTTTTTTTCCTAGCCTTGTCCTTGTCCAGGGTGTGGACACAATTTCTCATTAAAATCCCACTTTTTCCCTGCCAGTGCCCAACATCCTGCTCATTTTCCAGCTTTTTTTTTGCTGCACCCCTGCTTTCAGACAACTGCCAGAAACATAATTGTGTTTTTTTTTTAACTTAAAACCCATTTTCTGGAAGAAGAGGAATAATTCCATGGAGCTCCAGCCTGAGCCAGAACAATCCTGGTGCAATTATCCCGATTTTTGTGGAAGCTTTCAAGCCAGGGAGAGGGGAATGGAGGATGGCTGGGCCTTTCTCCTCTGCCCTCTGTGGTGCAAAAATTCGAGTTAAAAGCAGAAATTACCCAGCACTAAATGCTGTATTTCACGCCAAAGCCATTCCTGTTTCTCCTCTGCCCTCTGTGGTGCAGAAATTCGAGTTAAAAGCAGAAATTACCCAGCACTAAATGCTGTATTTCACACCAAAGCCATTCCCATTTCTGCTCTGCCCTCTGTGGTGCAAAAATTCGAGTTAAAAGCAGAAATTACTGGGCACTAAATGCTGTATTTCACACCAAAGCCATTCCTCTGCCCTCTGTGGTGCAGAAATTCAAAATAAAAGCAGAAATTACTGGGCACTAAATGCTGTATTTCACACCAAAGCCATTCTTAGGGTTTAGCACAGGGTGAGTGGGTGTGTTTATCATTCCTTTTTTCCCAATAAAATCAGCATTTAAGGCTGTAATTCCAGTCTGGGGGTGGATCTGAGTCAAGGTGAATGCTGTGAGGAGAACAAAGCTTTGTCAAGATTAAATTTCCCACTCCAGAGTTTTGAAACAGCAAAAACAAAAAAAAATAAAGAGGAAAAAAAGCTGAAAATCCACATCTTTTAATAAATACATTCCCATTCCTTGTATTAACTCAGACTGCACTTCCATATATGCTTGAGAGGAGGGAATTTTTATTATTATTTGGCTTTTTGGGTGTTATTTAATGTTATTTAATCAGTTGTTGTGGGGCACTCAAATGCTGGGCTGGCTGAGGGCTGTTAAATGTGGCATTTTCTGGGAACACCAAACCACCCCATCCCTGGATGCTGTGAGCATAAAATAATGTGGGAACAGGAAAATAATGTGGAGACAGAATCGTTTTGTGCACTGGAGGGAAGGCCTTGCAAATCTCTCCTTTCCTCTTTTTCACAGCAGTTCCTGATTTAAAAATAAAAAAAAACCANGAATAATTAAAAAAAAAAAAAAAAACCAAAACCAACCAAAAAAAAAAAAAAAAAAAAAAAAACACCAAAAAAACAAAAAAACCCAACAAAAAAAACCCCAGAAAAATTCATCTTGTTTATGCTGAAAGGGAGCAATGAAATAAAGAGTGGAGCTGAAGCAGAAATGAGAATTATTGTGGCTGTTGTGTTGCCATCAGTAAATTCAGTGGAGTTCCTTTCCAATGCTGCTGATTGCTTAAAAAACTTATTTATTTATTATTTCTTGGAAAAAAAATCAGCTGAGTTGCCTTTTGGAGACTTTAAGCTGATGTAGTTCTTTCATAATTGTATTAAAGTCACATTATCAAGTTAGAGAGTCAGCAAAATCAGGGAATTCCAGGATGGTTTGGGATGAAGGAGGCATCAAAGCTCATCCAGTCCCAACCCAACACCTTCCACTGTCCCAGGTTTCTCCAGCCTGGCCTTGGGCACTTCCAGGGATGGGGCAGCCACAAATTCTCTGGGAATTCTCTTCCACAGCCTCCCCACCTTCCCAGGGAAGGATTTTTTTTGTTTGTTTTTTCCCAACATCCCTCC
Organism: Aegithalos caudatus; assembly: GCA_013389925.1. NCBI lineage: Eukaryota > Metazoa > Chordata > Aves > Passeriformes > Aegithalidae > Aegithalos > Aegithalos caudatus. Next base: position 50,199 of record WEIU01004152.1, read on the forward strand.
TGACTCTCCCTTCTTTCAGCCTTGAATGTGGAATATTCCATCCCGCTGGAATCAGCTCCTTGATTCCCTCCTGGCAAAGATAATTCCTCCTTCAGCTTTGTGCTTTAATCTGGGGGGGGATTGGAGGGAGAGGGCTGCTGCATCCAGGGGCTTGGAGCAATATTTTATTCCCAAATATCCCTAAAGGATCTCGGTGCTTTTGACCAACCCCAATCCAACCCGGCTACGGCGGAGACCGAAATGAGAATTATTTTGCCTCTGCTGTTCTAAAAGCAGCAATAAAGGAGTGGAGACTTCCCCCAGTGAGCAGGGCAGGAATTTCCCAGCTGCTGTGGAATTTCTGGGATGAGCTGTCCAGAGCTGGGAGCTGTCCAGGGATTCTCACTCCTGTGCTGCTGAGGTGTCCCTGACGTTTTCCATAACACCCTGACAGGCTGGTTTTGGGAAATATCCATCAGGAGCAGCTGATGGATGATGAATTTTAGCAGTGCTGCTAAAACCTCCCTCCCAAATATTCCCAGGGATGCTGCGGCATCGGGATGGCGCCGCTCCCACGGCTCCATGTGTTCCATAAATCCATAAATCCTGGCCTGGTGGAGAAGTCAAATTACCCCTCTCTCCCCCTCCAGGGAGCTGACCTTGTTTGCCCATATCTTTGGGTTATTATTGCTCCAAAGAATGATCTCCTGTCCCTTTTCCATTTCGTAATTCCTTGGGCCTGGAAGGATTTTTCCGACACGTGGGAGCGGCGGGGTTTGATCAAAAAAACGTGGAATTTGGTGGCCAGTTGGGGCCCAGTGGCCATTTCAACCACAGCTTTTGCCACAGATGAAGAAAAGCAGTTTAATCTGATGGTTTCCAAGCTTTTGGAATTACAAACGAGCTGTCACCGCTTCCCTTTCCTCACCCTGATTTTTATGGGACGCCCACAAATGATGGGATCAGAGAGGCTTTAAAGGACAGGAGGCAGACACGGCTGAGGGATGAATCCCAGTTTTCTTTTGGGATTAAACTGGAGGTCAAAGGCTCTGGAAAAAAGGAGCTGGTGCAGTCACCATATGGCCAGGGAGATAATGGCTCTTCCTCTGTTCCATTCCCATCTTCCCTATGAAAAAAGAGCAGCAGTTGGGACTCAGGGATGCAGCTGGCTTGGGCAGGAGATGGAAAAGGGGGAAATGGGGGAATTGGCTTGTCCTGAAGCGGATTTGGGGTTTGCAGCTTGAGGGAAGAAGGTGGAAGAGCAGGGGAGCAACTCCAGGGAACCAGGGCACTGATTTAAACCAACCCCCCTCAGCCACGGATTTTTGGGATATTCAAACATTAATTTTCCACAGAATATCCAGCTGCAGGTGTGGGGACGTCTGATTTTTCACGCCCTGTTTCAGATTTAGTGGTTTTACCTCTATTTTGGTGCTCATGGAGGACAATCCCACGGAGCTGCAAGGTCTCTGTGCCCTTGCCAGCCCCGTTTTTGTCACCTTTGGAGTCTCAGTCCATTTTTTCCACCTTTTTTTTTTTAAATTAGAAAGGAGCCAGAGCGTGTTTAAAATGGCATCAACGGAAGGCATTGATTCCTAGCCCACTCTCAACATCTGGGATAAGTGGAATTTTTCCAGCAGAGATAGGTCAGGTATTAAGTGCCTCATTTAATGGTGTTTCTCTCCTAATAATCACCAGGACTGTGGAGAACTCAGAGTGGAAAATCCCTAATTTCCTTAACTTCCCACCCTTCTCTTCTTCTGCCTTCCCTGTCGCCCCGTATCCCAAATTTCACTCATCTCCTTGGCTTTCTGCATTGCTCCGTTTGCCTTCCAGACTCCTGGAAGCACTGGGCACACAGAGCTGATGGAGGAGTGGGTTTTAATCAGCTGCTGCTTTGTAAGCACCCTGATCTCAGGCACTAATTAGCAGCAAGGATTAATTTCCTCGTTAAGGAGCAATGGAGCTGTGCGGGATCGCAGGGATGGGAGCGGTGCTCCGGCTGATTAAAGCCCGCCATTCCATTAATTTTATTAATTTTATTAATTTTATTGATTTTATATTCTCCTGCTTCCAGCTGGGATATTTTTTTTTTTTGGTTGTTTTTACCTTGGAAACAGCCACGTGAAGCTTTTGGATTTGTTTTGTTGTTAAAGAAAAGCCGGGAATTGCAGAGGCGCGGGCAGAGCCCGAGGAATTCCCGCTCACATCCTTGGGAATTCCTGCTCTGGGAATACCTGGGGCTGGTCTAGTTTGAAATGCAGCAGCCTCTGGATCATGGCTTGATCTGCAAAGTGGGAAATCCTCAGTGGGAAAGAAAAATCTGGGAAGAACCGGAGCCGTTCCATCCCCGAGCAGGTTTCCTACAAAAATGGGCGCGACCTGACGGTTTTTGTGCAATTTGGTAACATTTTTGTGCAATTTTGTGCAAATTTGTACAATTTTGTTTCCGTGGGGAGCAGAGCCTTGGCTGGGCTCGTGTTTGAGCCATCAGGTGGATCCTTTCCACAGGAAAATCCAATGGATTCTGAGGTGATCTGAGGGAATATTGCAAATCCCGTGAATAGTGAATAATTCTGGTTGTTTGGAGAGGGAGGTGATAATTCACATCCAGGGGTTCCGTGTTTGATGGACCTGCTCTGAGGCTGGAGGAAGAGAGGGAAGAAGGTTTGGGAAGTTTTGGGAGCAGTTAATCCAGACAAAACCACGTCCAGGAATAAATTTTGGAATTTTGGGCTGCTCCTGCTGCAGCGATTTGCGTTTGGGGGATGTGGTAATTCTGAATTTTGACAGGACACAGGGAATGGCTTCCCAGTGCCAGAGGGCAGGGTTGGATGGGGATACCGGGAAGAAATTCCTCCCTGTGAGGGTGGCAAGGCCCTGGAACGGAATTCCCAGAGAATTTGTGGCCGCCCCTGGATTCCTGGAAGCGTCCAAGACCAAGTTGGAGCACCCTGGGATAGTGAGAGGTGTCCCTGTCTGGCATTTCCAGGTGGGATGGATCCTTCCTGGGTGGAACAATCACATGGAGCACTCTCTGAAGATAAAATCGTGTTCCTTCCTATCCCTGCACTCCAGGAAAGCAGGGAAAGGCACCCCAGGGCTGAGCTCCACGGCCTGAAAGAACCAGCAGCAAAAAAAAAAGAGATTTCCCTCTAAAATGAACCCAAAGCACACAAATGGATCAAACAATTCCTGCCTGGAAGTCACCAGTGCCCAAATATCAGAGCAAAATCCCAGCTGTGAGAAAACCTGGATGGTTTTTTCTTTTTCTTCCCCTTCCTATCCCACATTCCCCAAAGAATAATTTAAGAAACACCAATTTTTAGTGTTTTATGTTTGTTAACGAGAACGAGCTGCCACGTGGGCAATTTTAAAAACGCTGCCTGTGGAAATGAGGGGGGAAAAAACAAAGAGAAAAAAAAAAAACGGTTTGGAATTTTTTTTTAAATGAATTTTTTTTTTAATGAATTTGGAATTTTTAAAAAAAAACAAAAACCAATGGAGATGAACTCTTGCTCACCACATTCATATTTGCTTGAATCCCAGATTAATCCTGGAGGACGAATCCGGCGGAAATGGGAGAGAGCCAAGTTAAGCCTCGACGGCTCAGTGCAAACATAAAAGGGGGGAAAAAAATTAAAAAAAAAAAAGGATTTTAATGTAAAGATTCATCTGGAATGCTGCACATCTTAATCAAGATGAATCCACAGGGGGATGTTTTCGGGGTCAGGGAGGCAGATGGCTCTGCCTTGTGGCTCCTCCTGCAGCAGCTGGTGCAGCCTTAAGGAGGAATTATCGGGAAAGGTGGAACACGCACGGATTCGTTCGGGATGCTCGGATAACGAAGCGCTGCACAGGCTGTTGTGGCTTGGCAAATGTAAATTTTTAGGTGCTGCTGGAGCGTTTTTTTTGGGGATATTTGTTTTGCCTTTTGCCGCTCCCTGACCCGCCACGAGGTCACGGATATTCCTTCCCGTCTTTGCAGGACTTTTGTGCCAAAGAATAGGCAATAAATAATGTTTGGGTGCTTAAAAGCAGGGGTGGCTTGGCTGGGATGTGATTTTTGTGTTAGGAATTGGCTTTTCCCTGCTTTTTCTGGTGTGTGATGGTGGTTCCAGTTACGGGGTAGAGGGATCCGTAGAGAAAACCACACCGGAGTGAGGAAACAAGGAATAAATCTGGAATAACTTCAGCACCAAGGAGCAGCTGTCAGAAATATTTGTCTTGCTGGCCTGGCTGCAGTTTCCTTCCTTGTTTTGGGAGACCTTTGGTGAGTTTAGAGGAAGTTCAGATGGTTTTTATGGATTTGGGACACCTTCCACCATCCCAGGTTGCTCCAACCTTTCCAGGGATCCAGGGTCAGCCACAGCTTCTTGGGGAATTCCATCCCTTGGAGCATCTCCGTGACCTTCTCTGGAGCTGCCCCAGCAATTCCATGCCCTCCCTCATTCTGGGAGAGCCGTGCTCAGTACAGGGATATATTTGTGATATCCTGCAGGGTTTTTTGTTCCATTTTCTCCCCAAACTCCTGACATTCCAAAGGACACCCACACAAATCACCAGCGCGCCGTGAAGAATTTCCTCTTCTTGTTTCCTTGGTTTGTTCTGGGGTGTTTCTTTTGTTTTTTTTTTAATTCTTCCATAAACCACCTGCTGCTTAGGTACATTCCCTGTTTTTCAAGGTGCTGAAGACACCAGGAAGTTTTTCCTTTCTGTGTCATTGATGGTTTTATTGGGCTCGTCCTCCCCGCCGTCTCTTTTTTTATGAGGTGCCGTAACCAAAACGCGCCGTATTTATATTTTCATGGAGCTGCTATTCCTTGTTTTTATGGAGCAGATGGATGAGATGCTCGCAGGCTGATTGACAAAACATCCCCAGAGCCCTTCAGCTCAGGGGATTATTCAGCACCTTCACAGGAGGACATGAAATTCTCCTGTCGGGTTTGGGAATCGCTTCTTCCCAGTTTCTCTGCCATCCCCTATCCGTCAATTGGATGCAATTAACTGGACCTAGAGCCACCACAAAATTGGATTCCCGATCCCTTCAAGTTTTCCTTCATTCTGGTTTATTTTTAAGGCTTTTAGAAAGCCCTGGCATCACGTTTTTAACACCACCTTTCCCATTTCCATCCCATTTCCCTCCCATCCCGCGGCGTTGGCCGGGATCCCCCCCATCCCCGGCTCCTCCCGTGTCCCGCGGAGTTGTTCCCATGGTTACCCCGTCTTTGTGGGGGGACAAAGGTTGGCATCTCTCTCCTCCCGAGCCAAATTCTGCCCTTTGGCTCCCTCCCCTTTTCACACCCCTCGCTGAGCCTGGCCTCCTGCTCCATCCCGGGCTTGTCTGCCGGGGGGTTCCCATGGAAACGGAGGAGGAAATTTGAAAAGGGAAGCACAAAGGGCTGCTTAATTTGAATTTGAACCAGGGGAGGAAAGCTCCTTTGCAGTTCCATCTTTGTGCTGGCGTGGAAACCCCGAAATTTACCTTCTGAGAGTCGATTTCAATCTGTAAACTTGTTTGTGTTCCCTGTTTCCCGGTTTGTAGGACAGCAGTTGTCGTGTCCGTGGCACTGAGCGAGGAGAAACACCTTCCTTTGTAAATCCAGGGAGACAAACTCTGGTCAGCCACTGCTTTTCTTCTTCCCCCACCTCACAGCTCCCAAAGCATCACTGACGTTTTTAACATTTCTCCCATGAAAATCCACGTGTATTGCGTATTTTCCACTCCATAAGGGCTCAGTCACGTTGTCAATTATCTGCATTTTGGTTTTTTTTTTGTGGGGGGAGTGGGTGAATTGTGTGTCCTTGAGAATCAGCAGAGCCAGCGCTGAATCCCCGCTCCCGAGAATTCCTTTTCCCCTCCTTATTCCGCATTTTAACCCTGGAGGTGCAGGTGCAACACGGAGATTGAACTGCACAGGACAACGAGGTTATAAAGTTTGACCTCGGATTTGCTTGGGTTTGCTGCTTGTTGGCAACAATAAAAGGGGAAAAAAAAAAAAAATCCAAGGAAAGAAAACCCATTGTGGGATGGCAGCGTTTTATGTGCGTGTTTTACAAACGTGTTAAATTACAAGGTTTGACATAAACGCATTAAAGGACAGGGAAGCCACTCTGCCTCCAGCTTTTTCTCCGTGGATTTTTGAATTCCAGATTATCCAATTCTTCCAGAAAAAGGTCTTTGCCTCACGTCCAGGAGTTATTTGGGAATCTCTCCTCCAAATCTTGTGGTTAAAGCCCTGACCCCGCAGAGCACGCTGGCATTTTTCCTTCCTCTCCCTTTGCAGATCATTCCCACAATAACCTTCCCACAATAACCTTCATTAAGTGACATTTAACAAAAAAAGGCAACTGCAGTTCCCCAGATCCAGCTTTTTTTTTCTTTTTTTCCCCCCCCCGGCACCACGGGAGGCAGGCTGCTTTTGTCTGGGAATTGCAAACTTCCAGGCTTTTCAAATTTAGCCTTTGCCTTCCCTCTTTGCAGAGGCTGCCTTGAAGATTCCAGGGTCACGGAGGGGACGGAGCCGGGATGGGCAGGGATCCGTGGCTTTGGGATGTCCTGTGGCGGGAGCTGATCCATCAGAGAGGAGCGTTGGGATGGATTAAAGGACGATTTTTTGATCCCTGAGCTGGGAAGCAGTGGGAGCCGGGAGTGAAGGGAAGAGCTGAGCTCATTAAGGGATGCAGGGACACTCCTCTCCACTCTGCTGCCCCATCCCGCTGCTTCCAGCTCTTTTTGCCTTCCCTGCCCTTCAGCCCTGCTCCTGCTCTTCCCCTCAGCGCCGTTTTCCAGCCTTTTGGACGCTTTTGTAGGCACATAAAAGGGATTTTGCAGTCATTCTGTGGGAAAACGCACACTCCTCTTTGCCTCTCCCATCCCCCTCAAGGAATTCGATGCAGCCTTTCCTACTTTTCCAGTCTGACCCCGCTGATTCCATCCTGTGTCGATTCCCCCCTTCCAAACTCCCCTGCAGGATGCTCCATCCACATCCTGACATTTTTGGGAGTGTCATTTGCTGTTCCAAAAGGATTTGAAGGGGTTCTTCCACAGGATCCACGAATACTTGCTTTTCTTTATCCTTTTAAACTGGGAAAAAAACCCCTGGAATTATCCTCTGCAGAGTAGTTGGATAATCTTTTTGCCTTCCCTCATTTCCCACACCCGTGTCCCCTCTCTCTTTTAATTCCATTATTGCTTGGCCTTGTCCTACTTGTGAGTGTTCCAGAGATTTTCCCCAAAACTCTGCTACAGAAGAGAGCTGGGAACAAACTCCTGGCCTCAACAGGGAGAAAATCCTGGAATTTTGGGGACAAAACATCCTTTGAATCTATTTTGGGAGCACCCAAAAAAACCCTGTTAGGGTCCCACAGAAAGAAATGAGCGGAGCCACCCCTGGGAATTCCTGTCAAATATTTATCTGGAGAATTATTAACTGAAAAAAAAAAAAAATCAAGTCAGGGTTGGGTTCCTCCTCAGTTTGATGGTTTTGGTGAGGATTTTGGGATTTCAGAGGTGGATAACGGCTGTCTGGCCAGTGGAAAAGTGGGATACAATTGCAATTATTTTTAATTCTTTCCCCCCCGTAGCGTTCAGCTGTGACCTCATTAACTTGGCACAGAATGGGAGGGAGGGTGCTGCCTGATGAATCTTCAGTTTTAATTTACAGCTGCTGCCTTCACACGTGTTCTCTAGAAATGGTTCGTGGCTTAAAAGTGGTTAAAAATTGAAGTTGCCCGCTAATTGTCTTAATTCCTCTGTTTAGAAGCGAAAATTAATTTTCATTTCATCCCTTGGAGTAAATGGAGGTGTTCTCAGACTTTTCTGCATTATTGTTTGGTGAATAAAGAGGCCTGTTAGGTTGCCCTCTTGTAATTCCTTAATTGAGGGGGAGAGAAATTTATATTGGGATGGGCAATTTCTGTGAAAAATTTAAAAAAACAAAAAAAATCCCAATAACTTCAGTCAGTGTTTGTTTGTTCAGAGCCTCCAGGCTCACTGCAGAATTATCATCGTGAAAGAAAAGGGAAATCTCTTCCCAAAGACTGAAGTTTTCCCCCCAAACCCACCTCAATTCCTGGTTTGTTTGTGTCCAGCTGTGCAGGTGGCACGCTGGAAGAATTCCGTGGTTAATACCAAAATCTGGGAATTTGTTCCTGAGGTTCAGCTGAAGCTCACCTTTGTATTTCTGTTGGCTTGCTCGCAGTCCAGGGATGATTTTGTGTGGAGCCCCAGGGGACAGTGAGAGAAAAACCCCTGGTTTTTTCACCCAGACTTTCCAGGTAAATTTACAGCTTTTGCAGGATCGTTCCTGTGCAGCTTTTCCTGAGTAAAATCTGGATTATGTCACAATCCGGCCACGTCTTCCCAATTAATGCATGGGAAGAGTGCTGAGTGCTGCAGCTTGACTTCCCTGCTGTTGGAAATTGGTTAAAATAATCCCCAGAAACAAAACAGTCTGGGGTTAAAAACTGTGGAATGCCTGTTCTTGGGAAGCAAGAGGGAAGAGAAGCAGTGACAGCTGTGGTGGAATAAATACGGAATTAAACGGGAGGTGCTGCCCAGTTGGGATTTGGTGGTGGGGATGCTCGATTTGGGTGGATCCTGCTCCAGTAAATGCAGAAAAATGAGGAAGAAGTTCCTCCCTCTGAAGGTGAGGGGGGGCTGGGGTGGAATTCCCAGGGAATTCGTGGCTGCTCCATCCCTGGGAGTGTCCAAGGCCAGGCTGGAGCAGCCTGGGATGGTGGGAGGTGTCGGGGTTGGAACTGGATGAGCTTTAAGGGTCCCTTCCCACCCAAACCATTCCATGATTCCGTGATTCCATAATTTAAGGGACAGCAGGGGCTGCAGGGTTTGTGGAGAGCAGGCCAGGAAAACCATCCTGAATTATTTATGCCCATGGAGCAACCTGCTGATTTTTGAATTACTTCCACCAAAAGACAGCTCCGTGTCCTGGACTGGCAGTGCAGCCTGCCTGGAAAGCCAGCGTGAGGGAAGAGGAACGCAACATCTTGATTAGAATTATTCTAAAAAAATACATTATAATTATTTCTCTGTGAAATATCCTCAATTTTGAGGCCCAAAGATGCCAATTTTCTCTCCCCCACCCAACGTGTGTGTGTGTGTGGTTTTGCTGGGATATGGATTTAACAGATGGGTCTGCAGTGTTAGACCGAGGCACAGCTGTTAAAATAACCCTTATTCACCATCCAGAATTATTTGTTAAATTAAAAAAAAAAAAAAAAATTAATAAGGCAGATTATGTTCTTACTTCAGCTTGCATCATGTTATTTGTGGGTATTGTTGTAGTGGATCAGGGCTGTGCTCTGCTCCTTCCCAACACCAAAATAAAATAATTTTGGGGGGGGACCTTTCCATGAAGATGCATCATTTTATCCCCTGAGTACATTTGGGGTTTATTTTTGGGCAGTAACTTTGGGGCAGAAGCTTTGTGGATATTGCAGGATCATTCCTTGAAGGATTTAGGTGAGATTTCTTTTTGTAGGAGCAAAATTCACTCATTTCACCTCTTCCCAAGGAATGGCTGGTCCTGACTGTAGCCAGGGAGCACAGGAGAGCTGTTGGATGGTGATTCCTCCTTGGAGAAGTCTTCAACATCCCCAGCTCAGGCATGAGAGCATTTATTCCCACTGAATCCACTCTTGTTTCCTTGTGGATGGAGCCAGGTGGGAGAATCCTGTGGGAGAATTCCATCTGCCAAGGGAGTAGCAGGCAAAGCTTCCCAAGTTCATCCAGCATGGATGGGTTGTGACTCCCAGCTTTTCTGCCTGCCAGAACTTCTGCTCCTGGATTTTGCAGCCTCCTGCCCCTCCTGGCTGCCAAAATTCTGCTCTGGCTTTGTGGATATTGCAGCATCATTCCTTGAAGGATTTAGGTGAGATTTCTTTTTGTAGGAGCAAAATTCACTCATTTCACCTCTTCCCCCTGTGGAGCACGTCCTGACTGTAGCCAGGGAGCACAGGAGAGCTGTTGGATGGTGATTCCTCCTTGGAGAAGTCTTCAACATCCCCAGCTCAGGCAGGAAGGCCTTTATTCCCACTGAATCCACTGTTATTTCCATGAGATTTCCATCTGCCAAGGGAATAGCAGGCAAAGCTTCCCAAGTTCATCCAGCATGGATGGGTTGTCACTCCCAGCTTTTCTGCCTGCCAGAACTTCTGCTCCTGGGTTTTGCAGCCTCCTGCCCATCCTGGCTGCCAAAATTCTGCTCTGGCAGCCTCGTGCCTGTTCTCTGCCACGACAGGAAGGGTTTGTCTGCCCTGCTGTGGGGCTGAGGCTCTGAAATTCACTGTAATTTACCTCACACCCAAATTGGGGTGGCAGAGGAGGAGGATAAATAAATGTTTGCTCCTTGTGGGAGTGTCTGAGGTGACAGCTGGGATTTGCCCTCATTTTGGGACCGTTGGATGACAACAAAGTTGACATTTGAGGCAGTCAGAACCCTGCGGGTCCTCCTGCTTGATCTGCCAAGAAGCACTTGGGCTGGAATGTCAAAATCCAGGGAACAGGAGCTTTTTTCCATCCTGATCCCAGTGGAAAACACAGAGATCCAATAGCCTCCACTGTCTTGTGGTGTTAAACACCCTTGGACATCCTGGTGCCCCAGCTGGGTGAAAAACCACAGCAAAGTCACACCTGGAGTGGTAGAAGTCATGGAGCCTTTGGGAATGATAAATCCTCTTCAGTGGGAGCGTTCAGTGTTCCTTATGTTTGGAAATCCAGCTTGTCTGGTTGTATTCTGTATTTAATGTTGTGTGTTACATGGCTGATGCTGCCAGCCTGTGTTTTTTAAAGCTGTAAAAACGAAAAAGGGAGGCGAATATAAATGGTGACTTTGAATTTTGGCTGTGTCCTTCTCTGTATTCTCCATCCCATTTGTGATTTATAGAAATTCCCCAGTTTTTTTTTTCCCTGTGGAGCACTGAAGAGCCTGATCTGGCTGTGAATTCCATCAGTCAGTGACAAATCCTCTGACAAATCCCAAACGCTTTTCCCCCCTTTTGCTCAGCAAGGGAAATTTTTGGGCAGCCAATTGCCACGCTCCTCTCTCCTGTTATTTTCCAAGGAGACCTTCCTGGAGATGGTGGGAATTGTGTGAGCCTGCCATGTGGATCAGGGAAGGGAAAGGAGAAGGAAGGGAAGAAGGAGGAGGAGGAGAAGGAGGAGGAGGAGAAGGACAAGGAGGACAAGGACAACGAGATGGAGGGAGAAAGGAGGAGAAAGGAGGAGGAAGAGAAGGAGAAGGAAAAGGAGAAGGAGAAAAAGGAGGAGAAGAAAGAGGAGGAGGAGGAGAAGGAAGAGAAGATGAGGAGGAGGAGGAGGAGAAGGAGAAGGAGAAGGAGAAGGAGAAGGAGAAGGAGAAGGAGAAGGAGAAGGAGAAGGAGAAGAGGAAAAGGAGAAGAAGGAGAAGGAGGAGAAGGAGAAGGAGAAGAGGAAAAGGAGAAGAGGAAAAGGAGAAGAAGGAGAAGGAGAAGGAGAATGTTGTTGTTGCTCCACTTCTCACCACAGGTGTCCTTCCCCTCCCCACGGTGACAACAGCACTGGAGCATTTCCCAGCAGGCCTGGAAGCTGTGATCACACTCCCACTGGGAATGTCACCCTTGCAGGAGATGGGAATGTGTCATTTCTAAGAAAAACAGGATTTTGACAGGATTTACAGCTCCTGCCCCGGAGTCTCTTCCTCGCCCAGGCAAGGTGTCTTTATTTAACAGTATCTAAAATACAGTCCAGAGGACGGTGGATTTATTTGTGGATTTATTTCCCTGACAATCTCCCTCTGGAATTCTCCCAAGCCCATCACAGCAGGCACATGGAGAGGAAGGAGGAAGCCCAAACCCTCTCAGCTGCCACCAACCCAACTGGAAATGGTAACCAGGACCATCCATCTGCATCCCCCCATTCCCAAAACACAGATCCCACGTCCAGGGAAAGTGCAGATTGACAGATGGATGCCGTCTTCCAGAGGAACTTTGGAATTTAAAATGCAGCAGGAGACATCTTTAAAGAACAAGAGCAGATGGCTTTGCTTTTTGGACCTCTAGGCAGAGATTAATGTCATTCCCTGTCTTTTAGCTGCTTCCATCTTTATCCTCTTTTTTTTTCCCTGCAGAAATTAACCTTGGCTGTCTGTCTGCAGACAGAGAGCTCAGGATGGTTTTTCATGATTGCTGCCCTCTCAGAGGTAAAATAATTGGCCTTGGGTTTTAAAGTGAGTAACAGGGTGAGTGCCTAGTTCTACCCACAGCATGGAAAAAAATATAATTTAAGCCCACAATAATTACTTGTCTTTTTTTATTATTATTATTGTTGGAGTTTCTTAAATAATTATTTAAATGCAGACATTTATTTTTAGTGCTAAGGTAAAAAAAAAAAATCTGATTTTTTTTTTCCCAGCCCACAAAGCAGTGCAGTGTGAGTCTGATGCTGGTTGCAATCAGGATTTTTCCAGCTGCCATCAGATGGTGAGATGTGGGATACTGAAAAGCTCTGGAGTTCCTACAGATCATTGGGAACAGCTTTATTCCATGCTGAAGGGGAAAAGCTCAACAGGCAGCCAGAGCTGTGCCCCGTTTTGGCTTTCCATAGTGTAGCACTGCGAGAAACCAGAAAATAATTCCAAAAAAAAAAATCAAAGTACACCTCAGCTTCCCAACAGGGAAGTAGGTGGTGAGGTAAGCTGGGATGTGCTTCGTGCCAGGAATTCTCACTGGACGTGTCTTGGCACTCGGAGCAGGCCTGGGCAGAGGCACCTTTTGCCTCCAGAAAACAGAATAAAGGATCTGCAGTGCCAGAGTCACTCCAGGCCCGGGTGGATTGGGTTGGTTCCAGGAGGAACAAACTCATTCCCGCACACCTGGCTGTGCCCACGGCCCTCGCTGCCACCTTGGATTTTTCACGGCGTGATCCGGCCAAACTGGGTGGGAAAAAGAGTAGAAATGGCCCTGATTTCCTGCCCAAGTTCATGCCCCCAAATCCCTGCTTTTTGCTCTGCTGTGCCTGTGTGAACATTCCTTGGTTTTCTTTAGGAAGCAGCAGCTGGGTTGAGGCAGGACCGTGTTTTATCCCAGCAGCTCTTCAGCTCAGGTGGGAACCTGGAACAGACATTTCCAGGTGGAGCGTGGATTCACTGCAACTTCCAGCGAATCCAGAGAGGTTCACAGGAGTCTGGAGCGATGGAAAATAAATTTTCAGAGTCTGGAGGAGACTGATTCTGCCTGCAAGAGCAGGAGGCTGAAAGTGCTCAGAGGAAGCAGGAGCTGTCTGCAGAGTTAAATCCAAACCAGATCCAATTCTCCAGGGGAAGCAGCCTGGAAGGCGTTGCCCTTTGAGACACAATTCCCGATTTTTTTCCCCCCCTAATGAACAGCGAGCTCCATCAAAGGCCGGGAGATCCAGGACAAAGAGCAGCTCATGTGGCTGCTCCGAGGCCGGGATGTGCCCCGAGGCAGCTGCTTCCACTCGGGAATTGCAGAAGCAATTTCGAGTCATAGCATCGCTCTCTTCCCCGGAGCCTGAGGGGGGAAAAGTTCCCTCCTTCCCTCTCTGGGTTTATCAGGATGCTTCCTGTTCAGTTCTCTGATCAAAGAATGGAATGTATAAATAAACAGAACGGGGGAAGATCACCCAAGTAATTCGGTTTGAATCTCTCAAGGTCACTTCCCAAATAACACCCAAATGTCAGTGTAAAATAAAATAATTTGGGTTATTATCCCCTCAGCGCTGTGAGGTCTGAAACTGGAACTCTGTTCCGTGGTGTGTTTATAATTTGAGTTAGTAAACGCTAAACCATCACACTCTGTAACCAAAAAGTGAGGATTTGTTAAGGAAATGATTTGGAGCGGGGGAAGATCCCCACATCCCATCCCTCCTTTGGCTTTCATCCCTTGGAAAACAAAACAAGAGGATCTTTAAGGTCCCTTCACACAACACCCGAGTGGCAAAGCGAAGGACAGGGAGAGTTTCCCTCTTCCTAAGCATTTATCCCTTCCTTTTCTTGGATTTCCCAGCCTGAACCGCTGAAATCCATTTGGCTGCCACACCTCCTCTCGCCCTCTCCCCTTCCTTTTTCCTCCTGGAGTCGTTCTCCAGGCGTTTTTCTGGAGCAATTCCCATTTAACAGAGAGCCTTTTGTTCGGCTCGATGTCATAACTTGCACCGTGTCCTTGGGCAAGAGCATGAAAAGAGTCTTTTAATCTCCCTGTGTTTATTTTTAATAGGGAACAACATAATCAGTAGGTGGAGGTGACTTTTCATCTCGGGAGCTGCGAGGGGGGAAGACAATTTGGAGATAATTTTTTTGGGATGCTTACACAGAGGGAGCTGCCCACAGGCACAAATGCTGGCTCAGGGCGAGCGAGTCTCTTTCTCTGTGTTAGCAGGAGTTGTTGTAGGGTTTTTTCTTCTGTTCTCCAGCCTCTTCATGGTTTTGAAGTTCACAGGATCCCAGGATCATTCAGGCTGGAGAAGATCTTTGGGATCCAACCCGTGACCGATCCTCACCTTGTCACCAGCCCGGAACTCCGAGTGTTGTTCCTTGGACACCTCCAGGGCTGGGGACTCCAGACCTCCCTGGGCAGCCCCTTCTGATGTTTAACAGCTTTTCCATGAGGGAATTCCCTCGGGTGTCCAACCTGAAGCTCTCCTGGCACAGCTCGAGGCCGTTCCCTCGCCTGGGGCTGTGTTTGCACACCTTGGGATGCTCCAAGGTCTCTTCCCAAACGGTTCTGCCTCTGCAACGCCACCAGAACCAAACAGATCTTTTAACAAAAGGCAAAAGAGCGGGAGGAGAGGAACTTTGGGAACATCTTTTCAAAGTGGGAGGTGTGTCAGAGGGAAAGTGGGGGAGGAATTGTCAGGAGAACTTGGAATTTAGGTGCAGGTTTGTGAAAGTTTGCAGTGGCAGGAGGCGGAACTTTGGGGTTGCTAAAACAAAAACCCTTTTTCATAAAGTCGTAACTTAATTTCCTCATTTTCAAGGCTTTTTGAAAAGAAGGGAAGTTAAACTCTTACCAGAATAAAAGTGGAGTTCTTGCTCTATTTTCCCTTTCCACCAAGTAAAGATTTTTACCTCCAGCTTTTCCAGGCAGGTGTTGCAACTCCCTGGAATCAATTTCTTGGATCCATGTGGTCAAACAATGGCTTTAACTCTGCTGCAGACAATAAATACTCACAAATAAACATATAAATAAGAATAAATCTGAAGTACGTGTCCAGCCAAGCAGAAGGAGTTCCTTGAGTAGAGTGAGCCTGTAAATGTAAATATTTCCCAACTGCTGCCTGCCTTTTCCTGGCTGATAACTCTGGAGGCTCATCCTGCTCTTCCTGCAAGTTATTGCTGAATTTCGTGGGATGTTTGAGAAATTAAGGGAATTCAATCACCTTGCTCGATTATTAGTAATGATTACGTTTTTAAAAAACACACATATTAAAAAAAAAACCACATTAGAATAATTAAATAATTGATAATAATTAAAAACACACGTTAAAATAATGTCACGGTTGTGTCTTGTATTCCCAAAATTAACCGTTTTGCAGAGGGAAGGAGAGTTCTGGGAAGAGATAATGAGAGAAGTGAAACTTTTCCTTATAATTCCCAGTGTTTGCCATATTTTGGTCACAGAAGATGACCTCCTTTTTCCCGTTAGATCACTTCTACTCTGTTAGTTTGGGAAAAGGAAATGCTGAATTGGTTTAAAACACTTCTCAGGAAATTGCTGCTTGAGAGTGTAATCTTCCTGCAGCTCCTCTTCAGCTGCACTTGTAACAAGATTTAGGATTTATGTGTATTTATATATAGCAGGTTCATTTGGGCTTCAGCTATCGCACTGCAAATTCCAGGGATTAGAATTCCTGCTCCCTAATCCTGCTGGGCTGTGGGGAAAATCCAAATAATGGACTTGGAAAAAAAAAAATCTCTGTAGAACAAAGCTGTTGATGGAGCCACTGGCACCTTTTCCCTTTGAGTTAAATTTGGAATATAAACCACAAGTGGCTCTTGGAGGTGTTTTTTTTTCCCAGTCTGGGGTTAGTTTTATTCCAGAATTGGAAATCCTAATGTATTCCAATGTTCCCTAATTCCACTCTGACGGGAATATCATTGATCTTACATCGATGTGCAAAGAGGTGGCGAGGCTTTGGATGGTGGTAGGTGCCGCAGAGGTTTGGAACAAAACATTGGTTAATTCTTGGAGAGTTTTAAGGAAAACCAAGAGCAGAACGAAGCCACATTGGATTATCACCGTGCACCAGCTTCTTCTGAGACATAAATCCCTGTCCTCTTTATTTTTCCTCCTTCATGCTTCAGGAATTCCCCAGACCAGCTGTATTTGCCTAACTCTGATTTTCTCTCAGGGTTTTCAAGGAGTGTTTCTCTCATTGATGCCCAAACCTGTTACAAGGCACCACAGGAGCACGAGACACCGGTTATTTATTCCGATTTTGGTTTTTATTTTTCCGGGTTTTGATTTCACAGCGCTTCCTGAGGCTTAGGCAAGAAACGACCTCTTGGCTGTGCCTTCACTGTGATTACAGCCCTGGAAGTTCTGTGGCTGTGTGGGAATTTAAATAACTGGGATAACATGCCGGGCCGGGAATGTTTTCCTTCCACGGATACACCTTCATGGAAGAACTGAAATCCACCCCCGGGGGAATTTACCCATGTAATTCCCGCCGATTTTAATGCAGGTGGAGGGCATAAATATCCCTTGGGAATATTTTCCTTGTCCCCATGGCCACTTGCCTTCCTAAAACCTTCCCGAGTTCCGTCCTGACCCTCATTCCTCCCAACAGCCAGAAAGCCGCGGTCACGATCGCGGCGAGACGCAAGTGAAATATTCCGCAGAAGCGGAATCGAATTATTATTATTTTTTTTATTATTTTAATTCCTTTTTCCAGCCCTTCCACCCCATGGTGAACCTGGAATGCTCCCGGGATTTCCGTCCCTTCCTGTGCGCCCTGTACGCCCCGGTGTGCATGGAGTACGGGCGGGTGACGCTGCCCTGCCGCCGCCTCTGCCAGCGCGCCCGCAGCGAGTGCTCCAAGCTCATGGAGATGTTCGGGGTCTCCTGGCCCGAGGACATGGAGTGCACCAGGTCAGAAAATACCTTCTTTTAAATATTTATTTCAGGATAAGTTTTCACTCCCGTCAGGGATGTTTCACGGCCTGTAAAAAACAGGTGGTTTAAGTTGTTTTTTTTTTCCGTCGCGAGCTGCCGCGTTTTCCTTCCTGTTTTGGAAGCGGCCTTTCCTGAGGTGGGAAGTGAATTCCTATTCCTCCCCAAGAGATCAGCTGAAAATTGACTGGCTTGGATGAGGGTGAAATCTCAAAGCTGTTTGCAGAGCATGTATCCCTTGCTGTGTTCAGCTTTCCATTGCACAAGTAAGTTCATGGAAAAACGATCCAGTGGTGTTCCGAGCTGTCTGAGACAGGATATGGATGGAATTAAAAGCAGCATCCTCATGCTTTATTGTTTTTTATAAGTGACTGCAACAGTTAATGAACCTGAGGAGCACAAAGAGGAAGAAATAGTTCCACAGTTGGATTGGAGACAGTGAAAAACAATTAAAATTATTTTAGTTCAATAAGTCAGAGGATGTTTCCAGGTTGCTGGGATTGCTCCAGTCTCTCCTTTGAAACTCCAGTGGTTCTCACCCTCCAGTCAGAGCTTTTTTTTTTGCACAAATACCTCCATCATAATTCCATTTATTAAAACTAATGGCAGTGCTTGTTGGGATTTTTGGTGTCACCACCTCGCTGCCCTCTCTGATGGCAGCGAGTACATTCGCTCAGGAAAGGCTTTAAAATATGTTTAAAATCCTGCTGCTGTGGGCTTGGATTCACAGATTTCCTGGGATGGATTTGGAAGGAAGGAAAGGAAGGAAAGGGAAAGGGAAAGGGAAAGGGAAAGGGAAAGGGAAAGGGAAAGGGAAAGGGAAAGCCTGAGCAGCTGGGGAAGAGAAGGAGGAGCCTGAGGCAAAATTTATTTCTGTCAACTGGTGGTCTATTTCCNGGAAGGGAAGGGAAGGGAAGGGAAGGGAAGGGAAGGGAAGGGAAGGGAAGGGAAAGGAAAGGAAGGGAAAGGAAGGGAAAGGAAGGGAAGGGAAGGGAAGGGAAAGACTTCTTAAAGCCCAAATGGGCTCCTCATCCGTTTTGTTTTTCAACTCACGGTTTCAAAATCGTGCTGTGGGGGTGACTTTGTGACTAAATCGTGCAGAATTTCGCGGATTCCCCGTTTTTTGGCTTGTCTGGTTCCGCTCCAGGTGGTTTTCCTGAAGTCACACCTGGAAAGGAGGTTACCCCTCCTTGTAAACCGTGAGCACGTTTCTGTAAACTCCTCTTTTCAGGTTCCCAGACTGCGACGAGCCCTACCCTCGCCTGGCTGACCTCAACTTGGCCGGCGAGCCCACGGAGGAGGCTCCGATGGCCGTCCAGAGGGATTACGGCTTTTGGTGTCCCCGGGAGCTGAAAATCGACCCGGAGCTGGGTTACTCCTTCCTGAGGGTCCGGGATTGCTCCCCTCCTTGCCCCAACATGTACTTCCGCCGGGAGGAGCTGTCCTTCGCCCGCTACTTCATCGGGGTCATCTCCATCGTCTGCCTCTCGGCCACCTTGTTCACCTTCCTGACCTTCCTCATCGACGTCACGCGGTTCCGCTACCCGGAGAGGCCCATCATCTTCTACGCCGTCTGCTACATGATGGTGTCCCTCATCTTCTTCATCGGCTTCCTGCTGGAGGACAGGGTGGCCTGCAACGCCTCCAGCCCTTCCCAGTACAAGGCGTCCACGGTCACCCAGGGCTCGCACAACAAAGCCTGCACCATGCTCTTCATGGTGCTCTACTTCTTCACCATGGCCGGCAGCGTCTGGTGGGTCATCCTCACCATCACCTGGTTCCTGGCCGCCGTGCCCAAGTGGGGCAGCGAGGCCATCGAGAAGAAGGCGCTGCTGTTCCACGCCAGCGCCTGGGGCATCCCTGGCACGCTCACCGTCGTCCTGCTGGCCATGAACAAGATCGAGGGCGACAACATCAGCGGCGTGTGCTTCGTCGGCCTCTACGACGTGGACGCGCTGAGGTACTTCGTGCTGGCGCCGCTCTGCCTGTACGTGGTGGTGGGGGTGTCCCTCCTGCTGGCCGGGATCATCTCCCTCAACCGCGTCCGCATCGAGATCCCGCTGGAGAAGGAGAACCAGGACAAGCTGGTGAAGTTCATGATCCGCATCGGCGTGTTCAGCGTGCTGTACCTGGTGCCGCTGCTGGCGGTCATCGGCTGCTACCTGTACGAGCAGGCGTACCGGGGCGTGTGGGAGACCACGTGGATCCAGGAGCGCTGCCGGGAATACCACATCCCCTGTCCCTACCAGGTCAGAGACCAGCCTTGCCTTCCCCTGCTCCTTCTCCATCTGGGGATGCTGCCTTATCCCTTAGGCTGAGCTGCAGCAGAGGCCAGGCAGAGCTAAAAGGTAAAGCAGGTGTTTATTTGGGAAATTATTCCTGGAATAATTGGACAAGCTTCGGTGCATGGCTTTGCATTTCCTTCATGCCAGTCACTTTCCAGCTCTTTGCTTGGATTCAGAATTTTCCAAAAATTTTTTTTTTTAATCATTTCTTCCCCTTCTTCTCCCCTCTCTTTATTTGCATTTCTTCCCTGATTTCAGCAGCTGAACTGCAGGAATTTTGGCAAGCCTTGGCCCTTTTCCCTGCCCACCTTTCACCTCAGGCCATTAGTTGTGATGCCTTATCCCTTAGGCTGAGCTGCAGCAGAGGCCAGGCAGAGCTAAAAGGTAAATTAGGTATTTATTTAAGGGCCTCCAGGTTCCATCTCAGGCAAGACAGAGACTTGGAGTCAACCAAGAACAAACTGACAAAATGCCCCCCTGGTCACGAGATGTTACATTTTTTATAAGTTTTTATAATATTTATAGTATTTTATAATATTTTATAATATTTTTAATAACATTATTTATAACATTTTACATTATTTACATTTTGCTCCATTTGCATTTTGGGGTTTGATTGTACAATTGCAGCTTCAGGTTGTGAGGTCCCATCCTCCTGTTCCTCCCTCCAGTCCGGTGTCGTTGGTGTTTTTTGGGATTGAAAGTTGGAAACTTGGTCTTCAGCAGGAAGAGGAATTGTTTTGTCTGCCTGCTCTGTGAGGAGAGCTTACCAGCATTTAATCTGAGGCTGAAAATTGCATCCCTAAGCAGCACAGAATATAAAATATGAAAGCCACAATTTAAGGTATCGGGGCTTGGCCGTGGGACATCAAATGTGTCCCGAGAGCAAAGCAGATTTAGGAAATCTGGATTTGTTTTGGGGGGGGGAAGATGGATTCTTTGTGCTCTCCCCCCTCTGGAAGGGATGGAGGTGCTGGAATTGTGTACTGGAAGCAATGGAATCACTTGGAATTTGAGCTGTGGGCTGATTCCAGAGACCTCCTGGGGCTCTTTCCACTGGAAGGAGATGTTGAGAGTGGAGCTTTCCCTGCTTTGCCTGGGGTTGTGTTTGTCACAGGGAGCAGTGCTGCTCATACAAAGATGTCCTTGGAGGTGGTGCCCTTCCCTCTGGGAATCTCCCCCACCAGGCTCCTGCAGCCTCAGGAAGGGCTCTGTGAGTCCCATCCCAACAATGGAAGTCCCTGGCTCAAGCCAGGGAAGGTCAGGAGTGAGCAGAGCTCGGGACCACTCTGTGATCAAACCAAAAAATGTTGAATTATTGAGAGCAGGGGTGGTTTTGAGAATCCCAAGGCAGGAGGGGGCTGTGGCTGCCCTTTGATCCCGGCCTGGTTGGGATGAGCAGCTTGGGAGGGGTCTCAGAGAGGGATTAGAGGGTGGGTGGATGGGGAAAAGCATCCTCAAGAATTGGAATAAATTCCTGCAGCTGGTGTGGCAGCTGAGCTGGGTGGCAGGGGAGGGTTACTCATCATTCCTCACTCAAAACTCTACTGTTCCTATTAAAAAAAAAAAAGCTGTTGCCATAATCAAATTATTGGGATAATGGCTTGGGCTGGGTGCTGTTGGGAAATCAGAAGTTCCCATCGGCTGCTTGGTGATTTTTCTGTGGAGTTTCTGGGCTGTGTGGCACCTACAGAGGATGTAAAGATGTTATTTTAATCCCTCCTCGTGACCAGGGCCTGAGGAGTTTATTTTTGGTCGTGGAGAGTTTTGCTGGTGAGGGTTCTTGGCATTCAAACTGAGTTGTCATCAGGCTGCTTTTCTGTGCTTCTTCTCCCTCTGTAGCAGTTTGGGGGCTTTGATGGCCTGGAGGTTTTGTGCTCATTTTGTGCCAGGAACATCTGTATAAAATCTGATTTTTGAAGCGTCTTCTGAAGAAAACCAGAGCTTGCAGCTTGTCAGCTTTGGGTTTTTTTTGTTTTTTTTTTTTTTTTTCAAGAAATTGAGATTTATCTGATCAGTTTAATTGAGTTATCAGAGGAACAGAAGCCTCTAAGAGCCCTGAGATCAAACTCTCCACTGGTTTATTCAGATGCAGTTGAAAAGAAAGTATTTTAGGGATTAATTGCCTGCTTTAGGGCCAAAATGGCAGATTGTTTTTGGAGTGACATTCCTTAGATATTTTCTGCAACTTATTTTAAAGGAACTTTATCTCCAGAGGGTTTTGCAGCAAACCTGTATTTTACAGCTGCACGCAGAGGGATATTTAAAAATTAACATTTTGGCTCTGAAGCAGTTAAACCACCAGCTGAGTCATCAAAGCTCGCATTTTAATGCAATAAAATATCACTTAAAGGTTTGGCTTAGGCCTGATAATAATCCTTTTATTACCTTTTAACCCTTTTTTGCTTTTTTTTTTTTTTTTTTTTTTTCTTTTTTTTTCCCCTCTGTTAGGTTTTATTAGGGCTGCACTCTCCCATCTGATGTGGGAGTATTTTTATGGCAGGAAATCTCTGGCAGTTGGGTGCGTGTGCAGTTCCATTGGTTTGATTGAGTCTTCCCCTGCTGCAGGTTTTAATCTGTTCAAACTGGATGATGCTTAAAAAAACAAAGAGAGAAAAATAAAATAAAAATAAAAACCCAAAACAGGGTGGGGGGACACACACACACACACGTGGCTTTCTCTTGATCCATTTCCAACGTGCCCATCCAAATTTCAGGATCTATAAAATCACGAGGGTTTTGGGGTAGGGTGGTGGGGCAAAATTGTGACCAAAAAAAAAAAAAAAATCGTGTTTTCAACCTGGGAACTGCAGGCTGGAATAATGAAAACACGTAGGGAAAAGCTCCCGAAATCCCTGGCAATTGCCATAATGGCCCAGCGGGAGGCAAAAGAACAATAATGGTTTCATTCACATCAAATTGGGTTGAAGGACCTGCAGACCCCAGGGAGCATTACAGGGGTTGGGTTTGGTTTTTTTTCCTTTTAACCCATCCATTTATGTTGTTTTTTTTTTAATTTTCCCCCAAACTAAACAAGCTTCCCATATTAAACAATCCACGTTTACAACTGAAGCAGATTCCCAAAGCCGTGGGAGGGGGGGGGAATGATTTTATCCTCCGCTCATTCCAGCGAAATACATCCTTAAATCCAGGGGGGAAATGTGGAGTTTTGTGGGGAATACCCCTCAGTGGCGAAAGAAGAGCGGGTTTTTACGGATCTTTAAGGTTATTTAATTAAATTCCAATGTTTCTGAGGGGGGGTCCATCCTGAAGGGAACACTGGAATCCATCCCAGGGAGGATAAAATGTTTTTTTCCCAACACCAGCAAATCCGAGGTTAAAAAAAAAAAAATCCACTGGGGAGTGACATCATCTTTGCCATGGGAGATGATGCCACAGGAAAATCCTTCTGGAAAATTCCCTGTGGGAGAGGAGGAGAGGGGGGTGGGAATCTGCAGCTGCTCCTGCGGGGTCAACTCCGTGGATTTTCCTTCCCGCTCCGCAGCCAGGCTGGGGGGGGTCAGATAAAAACCAGGAGCTGTGTTTATTTGGCTGCCTCAAATCAGAAATATTCCCCCAAAATTGGGAATATTCAAGATCCATTTATATGGGAAATCACCCACTGTGATTCCCTGGCTACCTGGATTTTTCCTGGCTCGTCCTGGGTATGGATTCTCCCGGCTTTTTGGCAAATCTGGGAGGCATCCGTTGCTTTCCCTGTGAAATAAAAAAAAAATTCTTTGCCACAAGGGCAGGGAATCAAAATCCCAGTTTTCCCTCTCCTCGTGGGCAGGGATAGATGGAGTTTGTGGTGCCCTGTCCTGCCCTCAGTGTCCTCTGTGTGTGCTCCAAAATCTGGGAGAGAACAGGAAAGGAAATCTCTGCTCACCCTGGCCTAAAACTATCCTGGCCCATCCTCCTCTCTTTTTGCCTTGGCTGGGATATTTTTTTTTCTTTTCCTGGAGTGGAAACCTTTGGAATCTACTTTCAGCATAGGAATATTCAAACAAGGAGCTGAATTTTGCCTTGGAATCCTATTTTTCTCTCATTGCCTTAAAAAAAGGGAATTAATGTCACCTCGTGGTTCGCAGAGCCTCAGGACGGAATTTCACCATTCTGGAAAAATTCCTGGTGTTGGTTTGGGTTGTGTGAATCCTGCCCCAATGCTCAGCTCTCCCAAGTTTGCCTCTTCCCTCTCTGTTATTTGCAGTTTCTTCCCAGATGCTGGTGGAATGGGACATCCCTCAGGAATTCACAGGGGAATTAAATCAGAACCCAGTGCAGGCGCACTGGGATAAAATTTTGGGCGGTCACTCAGGTTTAGTTTGGTGGGGAAGGTCAGGTTGGATTTTAGGAGAAGGTTCCAGTCAGGTTTTGAATTCCTGTTGCCATAAAAGCTGTGATTTCCTTTCCATCTGACCCCAGAAGTAAAGGGAAAAGCAGGGAAAAAGGGAAAAAAAAAGAGTTTAAAGTTCCATTTATCTGCTGTTCCACATCCTTGTCCTGCAAGGTGATTTATTTCTTACGAGGAGAGTGATGGAGTTTTATTCCTCTTGGAATTACAAAGAAAATCAAAACTGGGCCACAGTGACCTGCCCCAGTCTGTGGTAAAAAAAAAAAAAAAGGTCTCAAAACCAGGATGAATTTGGTTAAAAAGTGAAATAGAGACTCAGTAAAGGCTGCTTGTAAATGTACATTTCTCTTATGAGAAGCAGGAGTTCAAAAGTCAAGGAAAAAATCTGATTTCCTGCAAAGTAAGGAAAGCTTTAGGATTAATTTATCTCAAATCCAAACCTAAACAGACTCCACAGTTTCCAGGAATGCTTCAGGGCCAGACTCAGCACTGAGCTGCAGGGAGAGGGTTCAAATTTAGATACTAAAGAGGGGAAAAAAAAAGGAAAATAAACCATTTCAAAGACATTTCCAGCTGTAATGGGAGTCCTTGGGAAGAGGAACTGAGCAGCAGGAATTTGGGATCCCTTTCGAGGTCACCTTGGCTCTTTACAGGGTGTTTTTATTTAGGGATTTTTGCTGCAAAATTCTGGGGACATTTCTGGGGAAAAGTTTCTGTAGGGGAGGGTTTGCAGTCATTTCCCTTCAAAAATCAGAATAAACTCATTTAAACTCACTTTCCACTCATTTAAACTCACTTTCCACTCATTTAAACTCACTTTCCACTCATTTAAACTCACTTTCCACTCATACAAAAACTCACTTTCCAAATCCTGACCAGCCTTGGCTCAATCTTTATGATCATTCCAGAAAGAAAACAACAGAAGAGGGGTTTTTGCCCTTTTTTTTTTTTAAGGGTTAGATGTAAATAAGCACCTAAGGTGGGAACTCCTGGAATTTGGGAATCCCATGGAGGGATCATTTCGCTTTGCTGCTGGTAGAGAGGAGTTTTTCTGCAGGAATGATGAGCACAACCCTTTCAAAAGTTAATTTTCACTTGAGTTCTTTGAAGCAGTTCCTGTGCTTATCTCTAAATCTTCTCTTATTTTCCTTCTGATCTCCTTTTTTAAAAAAAAAAATAAAATTAAAACTGCCTCGGTGTTTTGAAGAACTTAATTACTCTGAGCTGTAAGGTGATGTAATAGTGAATATTGTTTTTATCAGCAACAAAAATAGACAATCCCATTTTTTTTTTCCCCATTTTTTTCCCCTCTCCACTCTTGTTTCATTCCAAGTTGAGGCCTTGCTGTGGGATAAAGTTAAATGGGATTTTACTGGAGTTTCACCAACTCACCCCATCCCTGGCACAAAGGGAATAAAAGCAAACACCTGGCAGTTTATTCCTGCTAATATTGGGATTTTGACACAAATTTTAATGCTTTGGCTGACAACATTGGACCAATGGGTTTTAATATTAGGATTAATATTAAGATTAATTAATCCTAATATTTTAATATTAGGATTAAAATCCTAATAGGATTAAAATCACCTGCTGGTAATTTTGGCTCAAGAATTCAGGAGTTTTCCCATCTCCTGTTTTCACAAATGCACTTTTGGAGCTGATAATGGTTA
>WEIU01004153.1:0-20370 GCA_013389925.1 Aegithalos caudatus
TGTATCTGCATTTGCAGTGTATGGAGTATTTACCTACTTGGAGGCGTGGGTTGTGAAATTTTAAAAATTTCTTTGTGATCTTTATA
Source organism: Aegithalos caudatus (assembly GCA_013389925.1). NCBI lineage: Eukaryota > Metazoa > Chordata > Aves > Passeriformes > Aegithalidae > Aegithalos > Aegithalos caudatus. The sequence goes on from WEIU01004153.1 coordinate 87, forward strand.
TTGGTTTTACACAGTTCTTAATGATGCATCTCTTTGATGACTAAGTCCATTGGTGAGGTCCTCAGGCTTCCCATATTAGCTGGTGTCCATACATTTGAAATCCTCCAATCACCCCATGCCTGTACTTGCCAATACTGTATTGTTATTTAGGGTCACAGATAGTTTACAAAGATTAAATACTTGCTATTACTGTCGCTTCTTTACAAAAGATATATAACATGACATTTCATCACAAAGCTAAACAAGAAGTAAGCAAAAGCTAAAACCAAGGGTGTAATAATCACCTGTCATTTGATCACTGCTATTACAAGCTAAAACACAGCTCCAAGCTGGTCTAAACCAGTGTTTGAAGTCTGTGTTGTTAGTTTAACATAAATCTTGTTAACCCGTTACAGCTGTACCTCAATACTCCCTGGGTTACAAGGCTATGCTTGTGCACTTGTCAAACAGCAAAGGTCACTAACAGTAAAGGAGATAACAAGAACAAGGAGAGAAACACCAGCAGCCTTCTCCCCTCAGGAATTGGCTCTCAGTACTGAAAGTGTCACCTAATGTTATATTGCATTGCACTCAGAAATGTGACTGCAGCTGAATGTGAAAAAATTAATTTCATAGAGAAAAAAGGGGGGCACAAGTGGAAATTTTTATAAAGTTGTTTCTCAGGCCAGTGAAACTTATAAACCAACATAAAATAGGTTTTAAAATAACTGCACTGGCACATAGACACAACTATAATAGATGAATGCTTGATAATAATGTCACCACTTCATATATAGGCCTGAAAATAATATGATGGACACCACAGTAAACAGACTGTCTTTTCAGCTGAAGTAATTTAAGACTGTAAAGACTTTAAGAATGCAGTTACCTTCTCAAAACACTGAGCCTATAAGATAAGCCACCACAACAGAACTTAAGATAAATGCAGATGGCACAGCAGGATCAGCTAATTCCAGGCCTAACTGAGGCAAATATTTCATTAGCATCTGGACAAAAATTCCCACCATGGAAAACTGGGGGGAGGGGAGCAAGTGTTTATGCACATGCCATTTCAAAATATGAGAACAGCTTCTACATCCCATGAGTACCCAGGATGTGGACTGTACAAAAGTGGTACCTCCAGAAGAACAGCTTGGGACACCAACACCCAAGACCAAGGTGAAGAGAGACCAGCAGGATACTGCAGGAATCCATGTGGTAGTAATATCTTTTTCTTAATCTCTCCTCTCTCTCTCTGGCTGTCTTTCTCTTTCCCCCACCTTCTCTCTTCCTATTTCTTTCTCTCTCTCTATCTTACATTTCCTGTCAAATAAAATCTGTACTATTGACTTTGGCACATGATCTTGTTTGCACCTTAATTCAAGCAGAGTCATTTCTTATAACTGGGTCATAAAATTATTTTGGTGTGAGAATTTGAATGCTGTTCTTTATTAACATTTGGAAACTTTGCCATATCCTTGTTCTGAGAAGGTTATGTTAACTTTTGAAAAATTTGTGAATTTCCTCTGAGGGAATTTGTGTGGGTGTTGTGTAGTTCCCTCTGTGGGATTTTTCTGTGAGAATGGATATCCTGAGTGGCCAGTGTAAAGAAAATATTTTGTTGTCCTTCCTTGAAAATTTGTTAGTCTCCCTTCTACCTGGGGCAGAGGGGCAACTAATTCCACCCCTCCTTTGGAAGGAAGCTGTCATAAGAAAATTGGCATAAAGAGTGTTTGGTTACCCAGAAACTCTAAAATTAAATAATACTACTTTTACAAGATTTGGTGAAATAATTGCATTCTCAGTTAAATTAGAAAAATAAAAAAAGGCTGCAGGCAGAGATGCTACTTGCTGATGACCATAATCATTCTAGAAAGCTTCAGAGGGAGCTTTGGAATGTTTAGGATGTAGGACCTGTAACATTCTCAAACCACAGTCTTGTGACTCAGACCTTTTGTGTTTGGTGGAGAAGTTGAGACCATGAATGAATCTGGTTTTTTGATAAAGAGTAAGACATATCCTTTGCATTGATATCTGATGATGAAGAAATAGCATATGACCCTTAATTAAAACTGAAACTATAGATAATTGTCAAGGTCAACAAACTTGCTAAAATGGTGCCCTGTGCAGCTGCTGAGATGTCAAAATTTGGCCATAAATAAGCCAAGATTGAAATCCAGTCAGTATTAAAGAAGTAAAATGCCAAGAGGATGAGTAATGTTTCCTGGGCATCAAAGAGTTAAAATTTCTGGAGCAAAAGAAGCTAGGATTACCTGTTGAGGTTAATTTATGGTAACAGAAAATGGTTAACCTTAACACTAAAGAAAACCCAGAGAGTCCACTATCACAATACTGGAATTTTCTGCAACACAGAATAAAATTTCCAAAGTTGTAACTAATTTAGCTTTACTAACAGATGCAGTATTAAATATTGTAAACATAAAGTTAGAATTTCTGACACTAGCACATGTGCTTTGTCAGTGGAGGGATGGTCTTAACTTCCCTTCTAATTCTCTAATCTCATCACTTTATTACGTCTCTTATAATTGAGCCATAACAAAGACTTATTCAGATGAAAAGTGGGTGAAAACTTCCCAGTAAAAGTGAATAAAGAATTACAAAAGTGCATTGGAAATATTTAGCCAGAAATGGCTTCATTCTTAGGAGCTGTTTGACTTTGGTAAACTCTGACATAAGTAGTCCAATGGCCAAGAAGGTATCATGATCTTATAAAAGATGATTTACCTTTTAGAGGTTTATTTCATCATCTAAAGAATATTAACCTCTCCATATATCTGGTCCTGGAGAGGTTTACTTTTTGCCTGACAAAATTTTTAAAATTGACACTTAAGTTTACAGAAAAAAATTGTTTCCCACATATATACGCTGTATTTGTTCCATTTTGAACCCACATTCATAGTCTGTGAAACTTAAATACTAACAGTAGCTCAACAGAGTTCCTTGTATTTTTTCTAGAGTCATATACATCCCTGCAAAGAACTGTCAACCTTGATATATGACTGATCAGTCATATTTTGCAGAGAAGTGTCTGGGTGCCAGTAACTTCCACGACGTACAGCGTCTTCTGACTCCTCATGTCAGAGCTATGGACAATGCTTCAGAGCTCTAAATACCCATAAACACTGTTCAGTATGCATTACTGTGAACAGGGCCACACTGGGATATGACACTTTGGGTTTTTTCCATCTTTTTCCTTTGCAGCTCATTGCTGTTCTGTCTTTTGTTGCTGTCTTAGCTCAGGTTTTATTTTCTGCTTTGTCTTATCCCTCCTGGGCCCTTATTGTTGTTCAACTTACATTTTAAATTGCTTCATTTGTTAAGATAGTGGAAGCATATTTATCATTTATTCAAATGACTATATGACATTATCATATTCTTATACTCTAGAACATACAACTCCATCATCATCCTCACTTGTATAATACTGAAAGTTATTTCAAAAGTGTGTGCAATAATTTTCTGCCTACCCCAGGGACATGGTTATTCATAGAGTACCGTACTTTTGAAGACATACGGTGTGATTGAATTTGTTGTGAATCATTTATAAATCCAAAGTAAAGCAAGAGTTGCAATGCGATACATATGAATGTTATCTCTGCGTACACAGGACTCAGGCAATACATAAGAGCAAGAAACACCAAAACAACAAAGGCCTTCAGTACTAAATTATGTGGAATTTCTGCCATGGCAACATTAACAATGTTGCCTTGTCAGAGCTGCCAACAGTTTAATCTGGTCATGGATTTCCCTCAAAACTCAAAGTTTTATTGATGACAGGACTGGAGTGTTGGTAAAATGGAGGGTAGACTTAAGTTAAAATCGCCGATCAAACCTAAAGATATAGACATAATCCAGGATTTTTTTTTTTTTTAATAACAGTTAAAATTTAAACAAAAAAAATCAATATGAAGGTTGAACTGTGTACAGCTCTAGCTCTGACAAAAAAAAAATCCTTCTCATGAATATTATTGAAGCTTGAGCTGACATTAGCTAAACAGGATACCTTTATTTTACTGGTGCTCTTTACTAAAGCTGTGTTTACTATTGTTTCATGACTTCATGAAAGTACTTTCCAATTAAGATTTGCATAAGGAAGAACTTAGAGGCACTGAGGATGGTCCTGTGGATGGCTGGGAGCTGGACTTGATGATCCTTGTGGGGCCCATCTGACTCAGCATATTCTGTGATTCTGTAATACTTTTACAAGTATAATCAGGTCTTTTGATTTAAAAAAAAAGTTCTTCTCAGTACCCTTCTACTTTCTAAAACATTATTTTTGAAGCCACTTGTACCAGCAGGCCTAGGGAGCTGATTCTCTTCCTCCACTGCACACTCATGAGACCCTATCTAAAGAAGTGTGTACAGCTCTGGGGCCCCCAGCATAAAAAGGTCAGTAAGTCCAGAGGAAGGTCAAAAAAATACTCAGTGGGCTGGATCACCTCTTCTATGGAGACAGTCTAAGAGAGCTTGAACTGCTTAATCTGAAGGAGAGAAGGCAGCAAGACCTTAGAGCAGCCTTCCAGTACCTAAACAGGGCCTACAAGAAAGCAAGAGAAGGACTTTTATAAGGTCATATAGTACTAGGACAAGGGAGAATGGGTTCAAACTGAAAGAGAGAAGGTTTAGATTAAATATTGGGCAGAAAACCTTTACTGTCAAGGTGGTGAGGCACTGGGACAGGTTGCCCAGACAATAGGTACACTAAGAATCAGCAAGGACTCATCCTGATACTATATTAACAAAATGAAGAAAAAGAGGGTGCTTAAAATCAAGCAGAATTGAAAATAAAGGTTGCCATTGAAAAGGTGTGTCCTTTTGGAATGTATACTATTACCAGTTGTTCACATTTCCCTCCTTCAATGATAAGGAAATGGCTATAATTCCGTATATTAGATTCACCAAATCTGGAGCAAAGAGAGGGCGATATCCAGTAAGGCACTGCATTTTCTGGGAAAAGATAGTCCCAAAAACAGAGTATAGTCTTTTGAAAAAATGGTAATATGTGTGTCATACGTGTTTTCTCAGAAAAAGCAATAGAATTTATTCATAAAGGAATAAACAATTGACAAGTTGGCTATGAAAATTATGATTCATATAGTCTACCAACACATGAAAATAAACGCTGTTGAGGTTTTTTGGTTGGTTGAGGGTTTCGGATTTTTTTGTTGTTCGTGGTGGTGGGTTTTTTTAATTATTATTTTTTGAGGGTTGGACATGTTTGGTTGGTTGGTTTTGATTTTGGTTTTTTTAATAGTATGGTTAAGCTATCTTACTAGTCGCAACATGCATTTGATATGTAAAAGATTTCTGTTAGCTAATAATTTCATATCCACAGCACATGAGAAAATAGAATGAATGATGAATTCTAAGGTGGTTTGGGTACTGAAAAATGGATCATTTCTTATGGTGTTCAGAGACATAACTCATTTTTGTATTAAGTATATGATTACAGCTCCTGCTTTTTGGCAGATTTTTTTTCATAATGGTGCATTTTATATGTGAAATTAATAACATGAGTTGTCATGGATAAACAAGTGCCATCACATAAACTAAATGAGCCAAGCTACTAAAATGACTGGTAAATGAAAGTAAACAGCGAGTGAAAGGAAGAATCATTGCAGGACTTAAAAACAAATGATGTAAAAGCCTTTGGAAAGCAGTATAGCTCATTTTTAGCAACCTAAAGAAACATTTGATCAAACACACCAGCACTAAGTTATGGGGTCTCTTATTAGGTATTCAAAACTAGCTTCCCAATCAGATTGAAGTTCAACATTCTGCTTATCTGTTCCTGGAGCACCTTCTCTCTTCTTGGAAAAAAAAAAAAATTAGTCAAATGGTGTGCTGTTATCTCAGCAACCACAGGACAGAATGCAACCTGGACACATGCCCTGCACATGCTCTTGCACTGCATAACACTTAAGCATATAGGACCAATCCTCTGATTTAGACCACTTCTCAGTAAAGGAACTAAGAGTTTGTAGTAAAAAACATGATTGTTGCATGCAAGAATATAATAGTATACTATTATATACTAAAGTATACAATAGTATGCGTTATGGACGTTTTGTAAATATTTATGTAATACCTACTTAAAAGGAAGATAAGACGATTCTGGTGCTACAGGTTACTGTATAGCTCAGACAAAGTCATTATTCTGTTATTCTACAGGACATAATCATATAATCAGAGAATCATCAAGGCTGGAAGATATCTTGAAGTTCTTTCCAACTGTCAACGCATCACCACTAACCTATCCCCAAGTGCCATATCCAGACACCTCTTGAACTCTTCCAGAGACAGTGACTGCAGCACTACCCTGAGCAATTTATTCCAATGCTTATCCACACTTTCAGTGAAATATTTTTTCCTAATATCGAATCTGAACCTTGATGGTGCAATTTAAGATCATTTTTTCTCATCCTTTCATATGAGACATGGCAGAAGAGACTGATTCTCACCTTGTTACATCCTCATTTCAGAAAATTATAGAGAGCAGAAAGCCTTCTCTAGGCTCACAGATCCACTCCCTCAACCACTCTTCACAGGACACAGAAGAAAGATGTGAAATTTTGAGAAGAGAGCACAGTAATTAAGTTGTAGAAGGGATGGTGGTTAGCTGGGATATCCAACTTTTTGTGAGAGGAAGCAGAGGGACAAGCACTTTTCTTGCTGGTGAGCAATGACAGAACCCAAGGGAAAAGCATGAAGGTCAGTCAGGGGAAGTTAAGCTGGAATGGTAGGAAAATGTTCTTCATACACGGGGTGGTTGGGTGTTGGGAAGAGTTTCCCAGGGAAGTGGTTACAGCACCAAGCTTGGTAGAATTCAAATGTTTTAACACTCTCAGGCGCATGGTGGGATTGTTGGGGCTGTCCTGTGAAGGGCTAGGATTTGGACTTGATCCTTGTGGGTCCCTTCCAAATCACAATGTTCTATGCTTCTGTGATACTTTATATCCTTCACCTGCTTTATTGCCCTTCTCTGGACATGCTCAAGCATGTCAATGTTCTTTTTGAGGTGAGGAACTCAAAACTGGACAAAATACTTGAAGCATAGCCTCACCTGAGTATCAGGGATGGTCACTGCCCTGATCCTGCTGGCCATGTAAATCTTGACACTGGCCTTCTTGGCCACCTGGGCACACACTGGCTCATATCCAACTGGCTATTGACCAGCAGCCCCCAGTCCTTTTTCTGTTCAACCCTTAAACCATCCTTCCCCAACCAGTAGTGCTGCATGGAATTGTTGAAATCCAAGTGCAGGACCCCACATTTTACCTTATTAAAGCTCATACAGTTGTCCTCAGCCCATTGATCCATCCTGTCCAGACTCCCCTGTAGACCATTCCCACTGCCCAGCAGATCAACACTCTTGCCCAACTAGGTGTCCTCTGCAACTTAATGAGAAAACATAATAAGGATAGCATATAGAATGTGTCTGTATACATAATGAAGACACAGAAATGGTAATTTAATTTATACTAGAGCACAGTCAGTTATGCTATATTTTATTTTAGGAGCAAATATAGTTTAATGGGGGAAAATAACCAAACCACACAGGCACAGAAGAAGAAAACTCGGTTAGTGGACCTTGACTCATACTAGCAATAAAATTTGAGTGTTAAAGAAAATATGCATGTAACAGAAAAAATTCCTCCAATCTGAAAATCAACGTAACACTTTCACACTACCTAGAGAAATGATAATCATAAAGGGCTCAAAATTATTTTCAAAATATCCATAATTTTTGTATACCTTACAGCCATCATTTTTCCCCAAAGTCAGCTGTTCTCATGTTTACAATTTATTTAAAACCTTTAACCATGGAAACCAGAATTAGTGCTACTAAGTCTTTCTCATGAAGGCAAATACTAATTTTAATGGCCACTTGCTTTCAGTATAAACCAACACTCAAATATGATTTCTGAAAAAGGAAATGAATGTGCAAGAAGCAACATGATACCTATAAACTATTTATGAAAAGAAATTTAACCCACAAATTAAGAGCTAATGGGTAAAATATTGCTAAGCTTAGTCAGGTGAGTAATGTCATCTATTTCAGTACAACTCATACAAGTACAGCTATGTGATTTGACTAAAATGAAACCCTAAGCAACATCCGTAACAGCACTAATGTGTGATAGATGCTCACCACAACAGCAATTAAATACTCTGCAGATCATCTAGTACACCGATTATCTGCTTTATGACTAGAAAACAAATGTGTTCATTTTTCTAGTCCATCTACAGTTTTTTTCTCGATTGCTGATTCAATTGCAAAGGCTTCTCTGGCTAATTTCAGCATAAGTGTTTTTCCCACTCTCTTCACCTCTATCATTATTTGCCAGGATAGAAAGCTTTTTCTGAGGATCTAACATCGGTCCCAAATGGTTGCAAGTGTGCCACCTTGTCCATGTTTGATATGAGGTGTTAATTAGAGATAGTTACCTGCAGCACACTCCTAGATATAAATCAAAAAATATCATTGCCTCAAGACAGTCAGGTTTATCCTTTGCTACTTTTAAATTAATCTCCCACAGATTTATTGTGTGATTCAGTTTATTTACTGCCTTCCTAATTTCGTTGTATTTTTTTGATAAAAAATAGGATCAATCCCCTGACCAGTAAAACTGGAGCAAAAACTCTTGCTTTACCTGGCTCTGCTTCAAAATATAGGATAAAAATTAGTTTGTGGAATGTGTCAATTTGTTTGCTGCCAGTGGAACTCTTTCTACTGATGAGTTAGAACACCTTTTCTAGAGAATTATTTAGTTAACGGTTCTGTTATGATTTACAGAATTTTAGGGTTTTTTTATATACAGTTCAGGGGTGTTTTGCACAATTTTACCCCTGTTAATTTCAGAGAAATTTGTTATTAAGGATTTTGAAAACCTATAATAAATTATGGAAGAAATATTTTAAAAATAACTGCTAATTTCAAGTTTGCTGAGTTAGGAATTTGAAGGTTCACGTACAATATTCATTTAAAGACTGTAATCAAAATGTTCAGAGAGTATTATTAGTTCACTTTTAAATCACACTTGTCCCTAGTCGACTTTAGGTGCCTGTTTGATTAGTGAAAATCCTCAAAACCTAACTGGCAAAAATAATATTCTGATACGACAATTGTTGTCTTTGATACATGTAAAGATTATAATTGCCATTCTGGGTTAAAAAAAAAAAAAAGAGTGTGAGAGCAGACTGGAACTTCAGGCAATGTCTACTAAATTTCAGAAATTAAATTTAGAGTTGTAGGAGGACAATTTTAAACAGTTCAACAGAGGTTAAGCTAATGCATCTACGCAATCATTCATTCCCTGGAAAAATTAATACACCCACTGCTACCAAATGTCGTGTAGATCAAATACTAACGTTTTTCTAGGAAGAGCTAAGACTCACATTCTATACATAGAAATAACAACAATTAAATAAATAAAGTGAAATGAAATTAGACGAAATTAAATTAAATGATCCCCTAAAGAAAAACAAGAAACAACAAAAATAAAGTACCAAAACATATAGACGGTGAATCAGCACTCCAGGACATATTTATATACACTGGTAACTGACCATAAATTAACACAGAGTTTCTTAAATAGCTTAAATAATATAGCATCTCGTGCGCTTACTTTTTGGCTTTTGCCAAAATTATTGATTATTGTCATACAAACCATAAAGCTATATATATACTAACAAGTCAGCTGCTCACATTAATTCAATATAAAGATTTTTAGTGGTCTTGCCCATGAATTCTTTAGGGCCAACACATTGCTTTATCTTTTTCTCACTTTTTTATACTGTCTCATAGGTGAAAGGCATAATCTGCAGAACACCTCTATTTGTACATAAAGCAAAACTTAAAAGATGAAGTCCCCTTCAAGCAAGCAAGGATAGGTCTGTTTGTAAGAAAAGCTGGGACCTCTGAGAAATAAACTTTAGTTTTATGAAGCAATTATTTTCTAACACCTCTACCTGGGTGTTTTCAATTCCCTCTTAAGCCTGCATATTTGTCAGTGCCAAAGTATCTGTTGGAAAACCAACTAAAATGATGAGATTTTTCTTAGCTACATGAAAAGAAATAGTTGTCTCATAGAGATACCAACATTTTTGAAGTTGTCTGTATTAAGACTCTGCTGCCTTTTTCTTCATTTTAACAGACACAACACTTCATCCAATAACTAATGCACACAGATACTTATACATCCTGTGAATGTTGATATCTGTGTTTCTCTAATTAATATTGAAGACAAATAGTAATGAAATATTTTAAAATTAATTTTCTTTAACTGCAACAAAAGTCTATGGGTTCTTGTTTTGAATTCAAAATATTTCCATCATCCTGCATTTGGTTCATGCATGCATGATTGCTTTTGCTAAGCTGGCTGTAGGTATCAAATTGATAGCTACATTCATCCCAAAATGCTGATTGAGACCTCTTGGACACAGAAAGCCTTGAGAAACAACCTGTCCCTGACTGATACACAGTAAGAAGTCTGGGAGCAAAGGACATGGCAGGGAGAGAGTCAGATTTTCTTTTTCTACACTTTTGCTTTTGACTTGTTCATCAGAGGTGCACCACACTTGCACTGAGCTAAGCCTTTGAATCTTTGAGGCCTGAAGACACAATTAGCCAAGTCAGACATCACACGAGTATGTGATGCCCAAATGTTTCCATTTAATGGGCTTTAACAAATTGTTCAGAAATAATTCAATCAAGTAGAAGTTTATGGAAAACGCTTTCAGTTGAATTTCCCATGTCCCTACCTCAGGGCTCCAGTACTTTTGTTTAATAATGCAATAAGCCTTCATGATCAAAGAATATCTAACTGCAACAAACCAAAAAGATGTCAGTCTGATAATACTGAAAGCGGCATTTATGACTTGGGATTCTAGGGAAAAAAGAGCTTAACATCTGTACCGAAATTTTTGAAAAAACAGGCAATCCATAGATCATTTGGATTTTAACCCTCCTTGGATTTTTTAAAGCTAAGAAACAGCTTTTAAATTTTTGAATTTTTGACTTAATAAGGTTTGTTTTTTATTTATTTCAAATCAGACTGTCAAGGTGATGTTTTTGACCTGTGAAAGGAACAGGCCTTGTACAGAACTGTAGTAACTTTTTTAGTGGGCATGACTAGTTTCCAAGGTCAGAGAATGTTATAGTCCCAGGCATTATCCAGTGATGTCAAGAAATGGCTCTTTTAAAAGAATGAATACTTATAATAAAGGATGGAAAATATCAAGATAAAAACTTACTTCATTTAAAAAAATTATCTTCTTACATGTCTATTACTGCATTTTGTTTAATTCAATACAAAAGGAATTCCCACTACATGTCCCATAGACAAATGAATGTGGAATAAACAACAGGTACTCATGGACAGGGGGAAGCTTTGGGCAAAGTATAAGCAGATTCTAGTGGGACTTGAACAACAGAAAAAAAAAAATTGAGGATACAAAGGAATTTGTAATGTTCAGAACATGAAAAATCTATTGCTATCACACTTCTTTTATAGAGCAATAATTCTGCATAATCCACTATAGATCCATATGAACATTAAATATATTTGTCTCATACCTACATATCTACAGGGAGAAAATTTTTTTTTTTGGAGTTACTGAGCTGAAACTCTCCATGATCTATAATTGGAATAATAAATATATTCATTCATTAATCAAAAGTCACAACCTGAAGTCACAGAGCTGAAACAGATCCAAAATCACCCATAAAACCATTCTGGTATTACTTCTTACAGACAAAAAATTCAAAAGGTATGCTGTGATAGTAAATATCTGGTTTATACATATAGTTCTTATCATATATTTATTTTCCTTTGTCTTTTTAGAAAATACCACGAACTGAAAAAAATAGATTAATATAATTACAATAAAATGGATAATATTTTCACTCTAAATTTTAGACACGGGAGATATTTGTGTTCCATAGGAAAAAAACAAAAAAGTTGTCCCTTACTTTCTCTTTGTTTTAATTTACTCTGCACTTCTGCAAATAATTTCAAGTGTTCTTTGTGTTGGGTGCTTTATTTAGTTTTTGTTTGGGCTTTTTGGTGATAACAGAATTGTATTACTTAAGCTAAGCAGAACTTCAGAAGAGTAAACCTAGAAAGATTATTGTCACCCTTTCTGGAGACATTCATAAACTTAATTCTGTCATCTTAAATGAATAATGAAAACTATTCCCGAATGCACAGATGAAATGTACTGCTTTTCTTTGTGTATGATTTCATTATAAAAACAATATCAGCTTAGGATTTTATTTTTATTTTTATTACTTTTACAAGACCTTTTATTTCAAATTATTTATTAAAATCTACAGCACAAAAATCTTTGGTGCAACGTGTAACTTACAGAGATAGAAGGGAAGGTGTCCTAATCTTTTCATTAGATGCTCAGAAAGACATTGTTGAATGATTACAGCAGTCAGGAAGTGCAGTGTGAGTATTGTTAACAGAATTAATTTTTAAAGTATTTATGAAGATGTGAACTTAGGTATCTGACAAATGAACAGACAACACTAAATGAAAGCTGGAATTTTATAGAGTGATCTGACGAGAACATATCTGAATTAACAGCATCAGAATATCTGTTTACAGTCAAGGACTGCTAGTATTGAGTTCATTGTTTTCTCCTTTTTGGGGTTAAGCTGGGCTCATGACTCTGCCAGGTACTACATTATTATTAATGTTGCTTCTTGCACCTCAGTCAGTGTAGTTCAGCTCATCATCAGTAACAAAAGGAGGTTAAGTGAGTTTTCTTGAAGACAAACACAAAAGACAGATACAAGATTTAATTCCTGCTGTTTTCTTACTCTACATAACAGCTTCATCTACCCAAGGCAACTGGCCCTTCAGAGGCTTGGGTTGAATTGAAGTAAAGTGTGTTTTGGCTGAGACTTAATTCATTGGCATGTGATGGAATTGAGAGACTGTAGACATTTAGTAGTAGAGACCTGTAATGATGGCTGTGCTGAGACAAACACTATACACATTCCAGGATTTTGTTTAGTTGTTGCTGAGCTTCATTTGTTTTAAACTGGCTGTAGTATGACCAATTGCCCACTTGCTACCAAAGCAACATACCTCTGCAGCATAACCCAATTATCTTCCAAGACAAATCCTGTTAATATATTTCTACATCATTCCAAGAGATAAAAACCAAATTTCTCCTTGAACAGTGTTCTTTGGACAACAAAGAACATGCATCTTTCCCACTATTGCAGATATCCTTCTTCCTCCTTCATAAAGACATTTCTATGTTGCATGCTAGTTTTATATAGTATAATTAGAAGCTAGTCAGTACCAACCCAGAGTTCCCATTATAAAGTTCATCACAGAAATAAAAAGAAAACAGTATTCAAAAAGGAAAGAAACAAATCTGTCATTCTCATTTTTCAAATTTCTCAGCCCATGAAACATCCCTAAATGCCTGCCACGCATTCAGATCAGTGAGAACTGGGCACACAGATTCTTTTGCCAAGGGCTGGAATGGAAATCTGTGCAGTCTGTTATGACAGAATGGGTACAAGTGCCAGACTCACACCAGTGTCACAGAGACTCTCATTTATTTTCAGAATAAAGCAAAAGTTTTGGCTGGAAGTTTGGTGCTCACTGAAAACAAACAAGCATATGTAATCACAGCCTGACACATGCTAAATCCCATTGAAGAATTATGTCATAGAGAGGAAAAAGTATCTGAAGACAGTGGTTTAGGTCCAGTGTTTTGAAGTGATCTAAATATTTGCAGCATTCCTGGTTCTGGAAAGTAGAATGTTCTTATTGCATGAACTCGTACTGTTGCTTTTGTGCTGCTGTTCCTGCTCTGTTCAAAGCCTGTTTCTCTTCCCATTTTACTTTTTACACTCCAGCATGCCATATTCCAAAATCTAGGTAACTTATCTGCTGTTCTTTCTTTATTTTCTTCTGCTTTTTACACCCATACACTGACCTCAAGGGTATGAAACAGTTGACTCCCTCCACAGTCTTCATTAAGAGTTTTTCCCCTCTTCTTATGAGAGACAGTGTCTAGACCAATCAAGTCGAGAAATCACCATTAGGAAAAAGTAGTATAGTTACAAACTTCTTGTGCTTTCCATTCCCCTCAATAAAGCTCAAAATGTTCAGGAAATACAGCAATCCTGTATTTTTCCTGTAACACTTATTTCCAAAATCTTAAAATGTGTTTATATTTAAGATGTGCTAATGGCATACAATTTTCTGTTCCTGTGGATGTCAGGTAAGTAACTGAATCCCTCCTCCAAAATTAGAAAGATTTGTAAAAANTACATATTCCAGACATCATAAGACTTTCCTTTTCTCAGAGGCAGAATAATAATTCAGGACAATAGCCTATTAAAAAATTCTTTGTCATATCTGATAACGACTACAGAATGAAATATTTACAGAGTTTTAATTTAAGATGGCTGATTTCTAAGCTACATGAAATGTTATAATGTAAGCAGTTAGCTAACACTCTATAGATAGAGCACAACCCACAGCCTCTGAGTTGAGCTCTCTGACCCCAGAACTACTTTGGTGCAGCATAGCTGGGTGACCTTGGGTCAGGCTCACTGAGGAGGTTGTTGCTAAGCTTTGGGAGCACATGGATGAGAGCCACATGAAATAAGTAATAACACAGGCTGAAGAGAAATTGTTGAATGATGATAGTTGGCAGCTCAGGGAACCACAAGGGAAAAACACAGATGTGGAAACATATTCCCTTAAGGAAAAAGCAGGCACCTTGAATACAATGAATCAGGAAGATCAAAGGTCAGACGCTTCCAGAATTACAGGATTACACTTCTGGTATGAATGACCACTTACTGGCCAACAGAGATCATACAAGAGTCTCAGAACTGATAAGTACATTAAGGCTTAACCTGGCCCTGCACCTATCTATATGTATCAGACATATACAGAACTGCTGTATTTTTACTCAGTGGGTATATACGCAGCTTGCAAAGGGCTTCTTTGCACCCAGCAGGCAAAAGTGCATGCCTGGAGAAAAAAAGTCTCTGTGTGAAGAGCTACAGAACTGGAAGAGAAGGGTTACAGACCAGGTTCTTTGGGTTGTTTCATGGTTTGACACTGGTCAAACTCCTGGCACCTATGAAAGCTGCTCACTCACCTCCCTACCACAGCCAGGCAGAGGAAGAAAAATTTAATGAAGGCTTCATGAAGTAAGATAAGGAGCGGGAGAAAACACTCCAAGGGCAAAACAAGCTCACTTTAGAAGTACAAAGTGAATTTATTACTTACAAAATCAGAGGAGGATAATGAGAAGTAAAATAAGGTCTTAAAAACATCCTTTTTCCACCAGTCCCTCCCTCCTTCCTGCTGACAGGGTCGGGGGGGTGGTTGGTCAGTTCATCACCTGAGGTTTTCTTCCTCTGCCCAGGAAGAGGAGTCCTTCCCCTACTATGCCATGGGCTTCCTCCCATGGGAGACAGTTCTCTATGAACCTCTCCAACATGGCTCCAATCTCATGAGCAGGAGTCCTCCCAAAACTGCTGCAACGCGAGTCCCTCCCATGGGCACACAGCCCTCCCAAAACCGCTGTGGTGTGGGTCACTCTTCCACGAGGTGCAGTCCTCCAAGGACAGGCTGCTCCAGCCTGGAATCAGGGTCCCTCTCTCTCCACTGGACCTTCCACAGCCTCCTCCAGGCTTCCAGCTGCTCTGGCATGGACGCATCTCCATGGGCTGTGGGTGGATCTCTGCATCCCCCATGGATCCCCATAGGCTGCAGGGGCACAGCTGCTTCACCATGGTCCTCACCACAGCCTGCAGAGGAACCTCGGCTCTGGCTCCTGGAGCACTTCCTCCCCTCTTTCTTCACTGGCCTTGGTGTCTCCACGTTGTTTCCCTCACACGTTTCCCTCACCTGCTCCTCTTCTCTGGCTAGGAAAATACTGTGTATTTTGTCTTGATTTCCTTCTTGCCTTTGATTTCCTTGTGTTATCATGGAGGCATTCCCATCCTCTCTCATTGGCCCAGCTTTGGCCAGCAGCATGTCCATCTTCAGAGCCATCAGGGATTTGCTCTGCCAGGCATAGTGGAAGCTTCCAGCAGCTTCTCACAGAAGCCACTTCTGTGGCTCCCCTGCTACCAAAAACCAGGCCATACAAAACCAACACAGGCTGAAGTCTAGACAGTTCCAAAGTAGAATAATAATACAGCTTTAGGGAAATACAAGTTTTGGCAGACTTTCTGCACTTGTGCAGTATTACACAGCAATTTTTTCCCAGTGAAACTACCAATCCTGACTGTCTTAAATCAAGATTTATTGGAGAAAGGATATAAGGAAAAAAAACTGAATGTAAATTCCAGTTAAACAAATTAAAATATGTCTGCTAAAGGATAGAAAGGAAAAATAGCATAATCATCCTGTGTTGATTTAAACATAATTTAAATTCTTGAATTTTGAATATCCTTTATGGAACTCATGAAAATGAATCCTTCTAGATGCTGACAAGTTATTAGGTTGCCACATTTTCCTCTCTTGTACTGAATACAGAAAATCACTGAACACTAATACTATCTTAACTTAGGTATCACTCATTCAAATTATGCTCAAAAGTTATTGAATTTGAATAATCACTATTCTCTTGAAACAGTAGAGATTTTTTAGCAATATCGTGTTCTCTTCATGCTAATCTCTTTGCTGAGCCATAGCCTTATTTTGATAAGTTGTAATGGTTTAATCACTTTCGGCACTGGAGGATTCTACCATTTTTTAAATATCACTTCTGAGACACAAGAAAACACCATTCATTTAAAGAAACAAAACATAAAACAACCTGTTTTCTTCTAGTTGCTCAAAAAGTTGCATTCCCCAGATTGCTGAAATAGAACATGCCTAGGGTAATAGATTAACCATACCCTACCAAATATTAACACATAGAAAGCTGTGACCAAGTTGTTCCACTGGTTATCTACAGGTGAGAAGGATTTCCACACATCTAACAATTGCAATTCTAACTTCTTGATCTTAATACTACTTTTTTTGTGTAGAAATCCTGGACTAATAGATGGGAAAGAAGTAATTTAAGACGTATCTTTTCAGTGCATTGGCAAGCTGTTTAAATTAAGATTTTGTTGTTCACAGCGTGGTAGAAGTCATGTTCCTGGTAACAAAACCGAGTTGGATATATTTTGTATTCTCTATACTTTTCAGTATGAAGTTAAATTTCAGAAATAAAAGAGCATGCAAGAGGCTTTTTTATTTCTAAGCCTCAAGCTGGAAAAGAAGGGAGTTCCATTATCATGGAAATGTATGACTGTCAGGCAGAATACACCAAGCCTCAATATTGTACAGTTTCCACATGATATTTTACTAACTAGTGAAACAAAAAGATACATAGAACTTTATTTGTTTTGTGATAAACAAAACAAGGTTTAGAGAAAATTACTTTCTGGCTTTACTGAATGAAAAATCATTTAGTTTGAAGTTGTGTAGGAAGCAAAAGACCTAGTGACTCCAGACCATTTCTGGACACTTCTACATATTTTTCATGTTTTTGTTAGGAGGTTTTTTAGTGTAAAAGCCATGTTCATTCTGGAAGCATGTTGGTACTGCTTCTTAGTGAAGAAAGCTGCACTACTATTAACATTTGCATAATAAAAGCTCACAATAATTGCTGCAAAACAATTAGGAGCACTTAAGAGTGACACTTACCTGGTCTGTATCTCCTCTTTTTAAATTTGGCTTTCTACCAGAACTAATGTGTTTGACAAACATGGAATAATTATTTAAATGGGGAGGTTCCCTACATAATGTGCCCTCTGGAAGCTGATTTAATTAATGCCAATTAAAGCTCATGACTGAAAGGTAGAATTGTCCGCTTATTTTTATTATACCTTTATCACTAAAGTATAGGGCATAAAATAAGCTAACATTCATCAGCTGCCTAATGCCTCTTTGTCAGTGTAGAACTCCAGAAAGGTCACAGGACCTTTCAGTGTGTGGGTTTTTAAGTGTTTGTGTGGCTGCACACATGTATAGGCACGTGTACATCTATGTAGCACATAGAAATGTGTATATACATATACGTGCACAAATATAAAGCATATTGGAAGACTGAGAATTCCTGCAAACTAGATTAGTTAGAAGTATAGAGTTTGTAAATTGAAGAGATCTTCATCTTGTATATGTTCCTTCTTTTTAAAACTATTGTTAGTGTTAAAACATTTACATAGCAGAAACAAAGCATGGTAACACTGATGGTTACAATCTTACTTCCTAACTCCCAAACCATATTTATACAGAGTGAAGTGAGTTGAACAAGAGAGTTTAAACACAAAAATTAGGATTTGAATCTCAACTTCTTCACATTCCAGATGAGACTTAACTCTAAAATTACTGGCTGCTTGAACATGGGAGTTTTGGCCAAAGGAAGCAGAGTCATGGATTAGGGTGCCCCTCTAAAGATTGGAAAGTTTTTATTTTATTGTAGAGCTAAAACCAACCTTTTAATATTTATTGAGAAAAAAATGAATCTTTATAACCTTCATTTTTAATGATATGAAATAATTATCATAGAATGTATATTGAAACCTTAGTTCTCTCAGCTATATTTTATTTCATAAATACTTCCCTCTAAATCTTCATCCTCATTCTTATTTATACAAATGTCATTCCAATTATTTTGTCTATTTTAAGCATATATGAAAATGCTTAATAAACTAAGCTTGATACATATTTAGAATATCCTCTCCTTATCAGAGCTACATAATTGTCCTTACTGGTGATGACAAGCCAAATTCTGTAAGAATGCAGAGAATCTTGCTTAGCGCAGGCCCAAATACTACAGTCCTACACTCGTTACACACATATTAAGTATATAATTTCCATAGCTCTTAAATTTAATTAAATATATTATTATATTAAATAAATTAAATATAATTTCCCTAGCTCTTAATTTTTTTAATTAAGTGTCTAGATATGAGGAGTGCAAAAGCCTATATTCACAAGAAAATAATGCTCATATATTGCCCCTGAAAACTGAGTTTTAAAGACACTTCAGATGAGTGTTAAACCACAGCCAGGAAAAGTATTAGGAATTTTGTCCATGAGTTTAAATAATATTTTTCCATGGATATAAATAATTACATTTCTGCTTGATGTGATAGATGTGCAGTGAAATTATCTACTGAGAAATGGCTGCCTTTATTTAATGTCTAACTTTTTGCTTGTCTTGAAAGTAAAGGAATTACTAGGTTATCCTGCCCAGACAATTATCCAATGCATCTACATTAGGAAAAAAAAAGAGACCATTAGCTCCCTTCCTCTCTCTTCTAGAAAGAGATAAATACCTCTAACAGTTAATAGACATCTAAAATGAGTCTCATTGTTTATGTATTTTCCAGCCTCTTTCCATTAATTATAAAGGGAGTAAGCTCTTAATTTAGTTTAGTCCTAAGATTGAAAGTAATGGATCAGGACCAAAAACCTATCGGAAAGAAGGGAAGAACATCCTGAAGACTGAAATTATCTGGTGTATTTCACAGTGCACTACCTTGCTTATTTTGAGAAGATGGCCAATGAAGGTGATCTATTAATGACAGCAGTATAATGTCTCAGACACTAAAAATTTCAAAAAAGTTAAAAAAAAAGTAGAAGAAAACCTTGACACGTGATGAAGTATGCAAATGAATGATAGAATAATGGAGTTGCAATGCTGTAATAATATTTTATTTTACCATCAAAAAATATGAATAATAGCAACAACATGTTATTTGATTTATTTCCTATGCAGGAAATAATTTTTATATTATAGGTGGTGACTTCTTCAATGGACATTACATTAGCTGAAATTTAAGATAATACAGGTTATAAAGTTCTTTGTTTATATCTTTTGAAGAGTCATGCAAATGAAGGCCAGAGAGATTTAAGGATGTAACTTGTACTGAAAATGACTGACAGTTTGTTATTTTTTTTCTAAGTCCTATTTGTCATATATTTTCTTTACTTTGCATAGCAGCATAATTGATGTTCCCATGTAAGTGTTTTCTTTATTCTTTTTTGGAGAAGGCAGACTTTTCTTAAGCCACATAGTCTGTTTACCATGAAGTAAACTTGGAGAAACAGTGATGTGTGGATCTCATCAGCAACGTGATCTCTTGCTCATATAGCATCTAAAACTACCATCACATTCACTTGGACAACTTTCTACTTGATAGAATTCACTGTGGTGCTATTGGAATAGTTGTATTTATGTTTATATTTATATTTATATTTATATTTATATTTATATTTATATTTATATT
>WEIU01004156.1:2147-16155 GCA_013389925.1 Aegithalos caudatus
AGTGTGCAAGTGGGACCATGGTCTGAGGTCTTTCAGTAGGAGCACTAAACTGGGAAATACCATTCCTAAACCACAACAGCCTTATTTGGTGCCCACAGCAGAAAGGCTTGAGATAAAAACAAACCTGCCCAGAGCGGGTTGGAAACAAATTTGATCTAGCATTTGCTGTACTGCTACAGAGTCACTGGTCACAATGTTGCTTTGTCTGTTAATGTGGGTGTTGTACCTAACCCTGTATATATTCCTGTATGTGCTCCTCATGATGATCTTTTTCAGAGCAGGGAGAGAGATCAGCATACCTTTGTTGCTGTACTGTGTGATATCAATTTATGACAGGATAACAGCAAAACCAATGAGGGTCTTTTGAGATGTATATTCAATGCTGCTCTCCTTCCCTTACCTCAGACACTACCTCTGGGAATTCATTAATAACTGTACCCAGTCTCTAGGGGGAACAGGAGAATGATATTCCACACCCTTTTCATCCCCTTTTCCTCCTTCAAGCCTGTTATAAGAACTTTCAAGAATTTAGAATTTCCCTTGGGTGTTAAGGAAAGCATTTTCTTGTTGCTAAGTCTGCCAGGTCTCCTCAGTGTGGTCCACACCATGTTTAGAGTTAAGAAAGATTTTTAGGAAGCTCATTCAGAGATCTGCCCCAAGGGGGAATAGTCATGAGTGGCATGGAATGTGGGAGAAAATGGGTCAGGTTTTGGAGAAACTCTCCTCCAATATTTTGGGAGTTTACCCCTGAACAACTACAGGATCATAATAAAGTCATAGAATATTTAAAAGGAAAATAATGTGGCAGATACAGAGGAATGAAGTGTGCTGGGCCCAGTGTGCTGGGCTCTGGCTGCTATTTATTGGACACTGATCATCACTAGACAGCACCCTCAGGGGCAGGAGGAGGAAAGCAGACCAACAGGCACCATGGCCACTCAAACTGCAGCTGAGCCAGAGGAATAACCCATGCCAGTAGCAGTCGCCCCTATAGAGAAGAAGAAATCCAAGACAAAATCAGTTTACTTAGTAAGGGATGAAGAGGAGTAAGCAGGGCCCTCACAACAGGAGGAAGAGGCAGAACTGAAGATAATCACCTGACACTGGGTGAGCTGCGAGATATGTGAAAATATTTCAGCCACCAATCGGGTGAGCCTCTGGTGACCTGGCTGCTCTGATGCTGGGATAGAGAAGCCTGCAGTTGGAAACTAGAGGGTAGTAAAGCCAAGCAGCTGGGACCCCTGTCCAGGGATGTGGGCACTGACAAGGGCATTGGGAAGAGGACAGAAACACTCAGCTTCTGGAAGTGACTCCTGTCAAGCATGAGGGAAAGGCATCTTTTCGAGGATGATCTATCAGTGCATCAAAGCAACTAGAACACCATGGAGAAAAGTATCCAGTACCTGAGAAAATTTGCTTTGCTGGAGGTACTCTATAGGGNGGTACTCTATAGGGATTCAAATAAAGAACAATCCCCTCTAGATCCAGATAAGGTCCACTGTACACAACCCATGTGGTGGAAGTTTCTACAGAGCATGCCATCATCGTATGCCAACTCACTGGCAGTGATGTCATGAACAAACAGTAAATAATTTGGTAGCCCAACTCTGGCCATATGAAGAAAGTCTGTCTTCCTCCATACAGGCCTGCATCTTGGCTGTAGAAATACTAAGGACCACCAGCAATTTAAAGAGGAAATGTCCCATGCCCTGCCAGTACAGGCAAGAATCTCTGCTATTAGGAACAAGCACAACCCTGTTTAAGAGAGGGTGGACACCTTGAGGTATTCTGTAATTTTACGTTCATGATCACGGAGAGGAAATGAGGAATTGGGATGGAAAACCCACATCTGCCCTAGGACCACAGGTACATGAGTTGAAAGAAAGAACAACCACCACAGGAATTCCTTCAAGAATAAATGCTGTTCCAGTTTCCAGTGGTCAACTCCTCACAGAGAATAGAAGGGCTGATGTTATTTCTCACCCTCTTGAAGGAACCTCAAGTTGATCATAATTACAAGAAGTGAGCAATGAGTACTATGACCAGTACTATTTGGAGAGACAGTTCAAATTGGAGAGACATGGATTTGATGGATGGACCACTCGGTGGATAAAGAATTGACTGGATGGCCACACGCAAAGTGTTGTGGTCAACATCTCATTGTCCAGGTGGAGACCAGTGACTAGTGGTGTCCCTCAGGGACCAGTACTGGGTCCATGTGGGACCCCTAAAAATCCCCTCAGAGAAACTTCCCAGCTTTGTCCTGGAAAGATTTACCATAGAGTTCCCTGCCTAGACTGAAAGAGAAGACTTCCCTCATGGTGTCTTGCAAAACTACTGCCAATTTACCTTAAATAACTTCCTCATTAGTCACTTAACCCTGATCACCTCAATTATTCATCCATCATCCCCTCTATAGGTTGCTGCCCTTTGCCTTGCCCTTTGTACTGCCCCTGTGCCCTCAGACCATTGGTTCCTGACCCCTACTTCACCACTGAGCACCACATGGTCTGTGTCTTCTGTCTCTGATCCCTTCGGCATGCTGAAATAAACCCTGCTGGAACATATCATACAGGAGGCCCTTCCTGTCTTTCCTCTGCTGAGGCATGTCTGTGTGCATGGACTTGAAATGGCTGTTCCTGTGGCTGGCTCTGAGTGGCTTCTGGAGATGCTTCAAGGAGGTAGCAGCATTTCACCATCCTGACACGTTGCTACAGGTCCAATACTGTTCAACATCTTTGCTGGCAACATGGAGAGTGGGATTGAGTGCAGCCTCAGCAAATTTGCTGTGTGATGCAGTCTACACACTGGAGGGAAGGGTTGCCATCTAGAGGGACCATGACAGGCTTGATAGGTGGGCCGATGCAAACCTCATGAAGTTCAACAAAGCAAAGTACAAGGTCTTACACCTGGTTCACAGCTATCCCAGACACATCGACAGGTTGGGGGGAAAAGTGATTGAGAGCAGCCCTGCAGAGAAAGACTTGAGGGTGATGGTTGAAGAAAAATTTGGCATGAGGCAGCAGTAAGTGCTCACAGCCCAGAAAGCCAACTGTGTCTTGCTGCATCAAAAGGAGCATTGGCAGCAGGTCCAAGGTGAATATCAGCTCTAGTGAGACCCCATCTGGAGTACTGCATACAGTTCTGGTGTCCCCAACATAAGAAAGACATGGAACTGTTGGAGCAAGTCNTTGTGCAGCCCTTTTATAACATGCTGTGCTGAAGAACTATATAATTGGTCAGTAAAGACCACACTTCTCTTCATTGGTTAAATATAATAGAAACAACACCTGTGAGAAGGTTGCATGAGAAACCTAGCATGTTATGAAGAGATAAAGACTATTTACATTCACCATCCTTGAGAGGAATGGATTCTCTCAAGGGAAAAAAATCAGCTACTACAGGCTGAAAACTCCACAGACTCAGAAAATCAGACCCACAGGTGTAGTAATGCACCCCCACACCAAGTGGGTGTATCTGTATAAGAAAAGGGTCTCAGTTTACCTCTTCACTTTTTAGGAAGTTTAACTGGCAAGTTCTATGTATGGCTCTTTGTAATTGGCTCAGTGCCAGGAGAGAAGCACCTGTTGGGCCTTACCTCTGTTCGTCAAAATCTGTATGCCTTCCTATTGGAAGTTTTCAAATAGATCCATCTTAGATCATTAAGTAGAAAAAGGAACAGAACAAAAGGATCAGTGGCATTCTCAAGGTGTTTGTAGCAGGTGTAGAATCTTTCTCTATACTGTGCACAGCTTAAGTAGAATTGTTTTTGTATTATTTTCTTTCATTTATTAAACCCTTTTGATTTTTCAAGACACACTCGATCATGCCTGTCTCTCTGTTATTTTTGGCCAAATCTGAGCAAGGCTGGACCTTCGGAACTTATGGGGCTCACCACCATACACAGGTTAGACATAAGAAAGAAATTCTTTACTGTAAGGGTGGTGAGGCACTGAAACAGGTTGCCCAGACAAGCTGGGGTTGCCCCATCCCTGGCAGTATTCAAGGCCAGGTTGGATAAGGCCTTGAGCAATGTGGTCTAGTGTGCAGTGTCCCTGCCTATGGCAGAAGTGTTGGGACTAGATGATCTTTGAAGTCCATTCCAAACTCCTAACATTCTGTGATTCTATGATTAAAGTAGCCCTGCTCTCAGCCAGGTGGAGGAAAGGGACAATCAAATCTATTTCACTGTGTGGATCCTATGGCCTGGCACATCAGACCCACAAGAGTATAAGGCTTTAGTTGACACTGGCGCACAATGTATGCTGATGCCATCAACATACGTGGAAGCAGAATCCATCTTTATTTTTGGGGGCACAGGGGGATCCCAGCAGCTGACTGTACTGGAAACTGAAGTGAGTCTGATGGAATGAATGGCAAAAACACCCCAGAGCCCCTGTGCATCCTTGGCATAGATTACTTCAGGAGAGGGTATTTCAAGGGCCCAAAAGGGCATCTGTTTGGCTTCTGGGATAGCTGCTGTGGTGTAGCAGGGCATCTCACCCCTCCCCCCAAGAGCTTATCGGTTGTTTGTTAACCGGTCAGATAACTCAGGAAGGACAAGCTTTCTTGTAGTGAGTTATTTTGGTGCCATGGGGTTAACATGGGTCTAGCATCTCCCAACTGCCAATACACATCCTACTGTTGAAGTGAGATCTGGAAGATAACCTGCATTTCTGACTAACAGACACCTCACTTTATGACTATAACAGCCACACCCAAACTTTCACAAAGCTGAAATCTTCTATACATTTCCTTGGAAATGTGGGGAGCTTCTCCCATAAACAGGGATGCCTGATGCCTGCTTCGCAGTTACTCCCAAGGGGTTGTAGCAATGTATCTGTATAACAGGCCATTCTGATGCACCAGCCAAACTGTGAGTAATCTTATCAAACCACCTTCATTTTTTTTATTAGAGCTCTCAGGAATTCATCAAGGTTACTGAGAAAACAACAGGATCAAAAATAAGAACAGACAGCCTGAGAAACTGTCTGCACAAAAATGTAAACCCTAGATAGGGGAAGCGCAACCTGATTATGGACAACCAATTGGATGTCCTGAAGGATGTGTGCCTGCCTCATGAACAAGCAGTTTAGCCAACCTGAAGATGCGTGCCCACGTGGACAGTAGACCTAGAATCTATATCTGGCATGTAATGTAAACAATAAATGGCTTCTGCTGATATCATATTGGTTCTGTTATTCAGTTACCCATTTTATCCCTGCAAGGGGTTAAGTAAAGGAATCTGTGTACATTATCATCATTTTGGTGGCAAGTTGCATTTGACTCCTAATCAGTACGATTTCTTTTGCTAGTGTTAATATAGGTACTTTGATATTGTGCACTGTTTTACATTATGCTGTAATCTATTAGTAGTTTAGTTTTGTACTGTGTATTAAGTAACTCTGATTAAGATCTTTTGTCTGTTATCTCTTGTCTGTTTAATAAATAATTAATTTTTATAAATAGACCTGGTTCACCATCACTATAACTTGTGGGCCAGAATGATTCCTTAAATTTAAACTCCTGCCAAAATCTGAGGCTAAGGCAGGGCTTGTCTGAAGCTCCCACTCATCCCATGATGTGGAGAAAGAGGGAAATCAACATCTGAATCCCTTGCCTGGTGTCTCAGAGAACCCTTCTGCTGTGGAACTCCTGCAGGTCGAAGAATAACAGGTACTGATTGCTACCACAACAGTGCACTATCAAAAACACTGCACCAACCGGGACTCTGTGACCCCCATTCATGAGATGATTTTTGAACTGGAGAGCCAGGGAGTGCTCAGCAAGACTTGCTCACACTTTAATAGTCCTATCTGGCCAGTGTGTAAGTCCAATGGAGAGTGGAGACTGACAGTGGACTATCATGACCTGAACGAAGTCACACCACCACTGAGTGCTGCCGTGCCGGAGACGCTGGAGCTTCAGTACGAACTGGAGTTCAAGGCAGCAAAATGGTGCTACCATCAATATTGCTAATGCATTTTTCTTCATTCCTTTAGCAGCAGAGTGCAGGCCACAGTTTGCTTTCCCCTGGAGGGGCATCCAGTACACCTGGAACCAACTGCCTGTGGTGGTGCATACCCCCCTTGCCAGGCTGCATTAAGATCTGAGAAATGCTTGTTAGGAGCCTTCACAAACAGTTCCTCTTGAGCTTGTCAAAAACATTGTCTGTTCCCAGGAACCTGTGCTAATGAGCTCCTGTTTTTTAATGAACAGCCTTGGAAACTTATTTTTCTGTCCTAGGGTGACTTTAAGATGCTTGTATCCCCAATTGTCTGTTCTATTTGTGCTGTATATTGAGTTCTGTACCTTTAAACCTAGTTCTGAAAGCGAAGGGAGAGAAAGAAGCGGCGTACAGTTTGTTTTGAGAAAACGGCCCTGACTCCTCCGCATTCCTGCTCCAGTGGTGTTCGTCTGAGGCACGGACAGCAGTGGTGCAAACTTCTCCTGTGCTATTAGTTAGTTTCAGCTAGCTGAGGCAGAGAAGTATCCTGGACCTTTTTTTTTTTCTTTTTTTTTCTCGGGACTGTTTAAATCTGTTCTGGATTGAAAAACCCAGAGGAGCACCGAGGGCTTGCACCTGCGGCCCACTGGGCCTGGACCTCCAGAGGGACTGGGAGTGATTAAAGATTGAGAGAACTGAACTACACCCACAGCAAGGACTTCCTCAGCTCTGCCATCTCTCTTTGGATCGTCGAGAGGTTTTATCGTTTCATATTATTCATTCTTTGTGCCTGTAGGAATTTTGTTTGTTAAATAAATAATTTTTTCCACTTTCTCCGAAGAAGTTTTCCCGGACCGGCTGGGGGAGGGGCCATTTGGCTTTGCTTTCTGGACGAATCCCTAATTTGGAGTTTTCATCCGAAATTTACCCTAAACTAGGACATTTTCTTACCTGAATAATGACCCAAATGGAATATTTTTTTAAAATCAAACTTTCAAAGAAAGTTACTGACCTGAGTTGCAGCCAGGACAGAAAATTATCCACTAAAGTCCACTCTCTTGTGACCCTACCAACGGTGGTCCAAAGTAAGATCCTTTGAGCTCTCTTGGACTGCAGCAGGTTGCGACCAGTAACATCCCTCTGAGTAGGGCCTCTCAGAGCCAGCGAACTCTCAAATTTGCTATACTCGGAGGATCACCAAACAACTCCTCAGGAGTCAATCCTTCACCCGCTGAGAGGATGCAATGGCATCTGAAGTGAGTATCTCACTGAATTCAAGGGGATTTTTTCACAGGTACCATCTTTGTACATGCAAGTGTGCATATACTGTAGCAAATATACCAGGAATGTTGTTCTCCTAGATTCTTAAGTACTTTAAATTTGTAGCTAAGTTAGGACTACAAGTAAGTTACTCTTGTAGTATAGCAAATTCTAGATGAATCCTTTACTAACTTGTTTAACTTATTGATTGAGTTTAAGTACTATTAAGTTTAAATGCTGTTAAGTTTAAGTGAAGTGTGTTGGTCAAGTCCAGGGCTCAGTTTATCATGGGAGTCTACTCTGGAGCTTGTGACTCAACAGGAGTGTTTTCCGTATTCCTTTTTTATCCTTACCCTTTCCTAGCCTTCCGTCTTCCCCTCCTCCTGCCCCGGCCTCTACATAGATGGTTTTGTGTTTATTTTGGTTTGGATTGACTGATTTTGAATTTTTGTTTGCTTTTTCTCTCTGTGTTTTAACCATCTAGAGTGAACCTTGCCAATGAACTTTGTCAAGATGTGGCTTTTTATGTTAAAACTCTGCTGATGATTCTTTAAGTGAACTTAAAACACTGATGCACAACATTGCCCCAGGGGTGGAAACACAGCCCCGCTATTTGCCATGGACTGATCTAGACTGCACTGGGAAAGGGTAAGGCTCCAAAGCACTCACAGTACATTGATGACATCATCCTGTGGAGCAACACAGCAGAGGAAGTTTTTGAGAAAGGGGAGAAGATAATCCAAATCCTTCTGAAGGCCAGTTTTGCCATAAAACAAAGTAAGGTCAAGGGACCTGCCCAGGAAATTCAGTTTTTAGGAATAAAATTGCGAGATGAATGTCATCAGATTCCAAGGGATGTGGTCAACAAAATAGCAGCTATTTTATGACTGACCATCTAGAAGGAAACACAGGCTTTCCTATGTGCTGTGAGTTTTTGGAGGATGCATATTCCAGATTACAGTCAGATTGTAAATCCTCTCTATCAAGTGACATGGAAGAAAAATGATTTTAAGTGGGGTCCTGAACAACAAGCTTTTGAACAGGAGATGGTTCATGCAGTAGCCCTTGGGCCAATCAGGACAGGACAGGATGTAAAAACGTGCTCTACACTGCAGCCAGGGAGAATGATCCTTCCTGGAGCCTCTGTCAGAAAGCACCAGGGCAGATTCGAGGTCGACCTCCAGGTTTTTGGAGTCAGGGATACAAAGGATCTAAGGCCTGTTACACCCCAACTGAAAAAGAGATACTGGCAGCTTATGAGGGGCTGAGTTGCTTCAGAAATGATTGGCACTGAAGCACAGCTCCTCCTGGCACCCTGACTGCCAGTGCTGGGCTGGATGTTCAAAGGGAAAGTCCCTTCAACACATCAGGCCACTGATGCTACATGGACTAAGTGGGTTGCACTGATCACACAGCAAGCTTGAATAGAAAACCCCAATTGCCCAGGGATCTTGAAAGTCATCATGAATTGGCCTGAAGGTGAAAATTTTGGACTACTAGAGGAAGAGGAGAAGGTAACATGCTGAGGAGACCCCACTATATAATCAGCTACCAGAAAATGAAAAGTTATATGATCTCTTCACTGACAGTTCCTGCCACATTGTAAGGATCCATTGAAAACAGAAAGCTGCCATATGGAATCCTACATGGCGAGTTGCAGAAGTTATTGAAGGACAAGATGGATCAAGGCAAGTTGTACCTCAAGGAGATTTGATTTTTGGGTGAGAACAATGTTGAATTGTATAATACTGGTTGCTGAATGACACTTCCACTGTATGTCATAACTACCATGGACAATAAGGCTGGAGTGCTCCAGATTCACCAGTCATGAGCTCCTGATGCAGCTTGCAACCAACCAACAGCACACCAGCTCTCCTGACCTGGAAGACATCTATGATGGATAGAACCCACAGTTATAGACTAAATGAACTCAACAGACATCTTGGAGGGGTGGCCATTGACTACGGCAGTGATACCTGTGATTGTGTATATATGTGTTTATATATATATATATATATATAATGTATATAGTTGGAAGGTGTAGGGGTGGATGATGTCCTGGTTCTGGCCAGGACAGGGTTAATTTTTGCTGTAGCCAAGAGGGGGAATTCTAGGACCTGGAGGTTATTCTATACTAGCTCATGCAATTTTCCAGGAATGGGGAAAGGGGTCCCTTCCAGGTTGGGGTAGTGTAGTAGAGGTTGAGTATTGTTGGGCTCCATTTGGTGTAGTGGTGAACATTTTCCTGTGAATTGCTCACCTCTCTTTTCCACTTTTGTTATTAATATTGTTGCTGTTACTGCTTGTTTTCTTATCTCATAGCTGTTTTTAGTAAACTGTTTTTATCTCAACCCATGTTTTTTACCTTTTGTATTTCCAATTCTCCTCTCCATCCTGACACAGAGAGGGGAGGAGTGAGCAAGTGGCACATGGTCTGGGGTGTTTCAGTGGGAACAATAAATTGGGGAATACCGTTCCTAAACCACAACAAAGGACTTAAGATCAAATAAAAATTGTTACATTTTTAATCACCTCACTTTAAAACAGCATTTAAAATAAAGGCAAAAAAGGATTGTTGTGTTTATCCACAGTCTGCAATATATTAGACATTGCCTAATGAGTAATTTAAATAGCACACAATTGGATAAACACAGTCTATATACAATAAAGAGCAATTTACGGTATTATCATGGAATATGATTATATTAAATTTTAATGTTTTATTAAGACCAATATGGATACTTCTGTTAAATGGAATTTGATAAAACCAATACTGATTTAACAAATACCATATTCTTAAACTCTAGCTATCACATGCAAAGTTAACATCTCAACTTTCATAGACTCTATATCTTACCACAGAAGAATTTTTAATATACCATATATTTGGTTACATACTAAATTTTAGGTAGTTTACACACTATTATGCAATATAACTATATTGTGTTAAATGTTATTTATTCAAAGATCGTTGCAACAAACAAAGAATTCAACTGTGCTAGTGAACTTCTGAACTTCAAGTTAAAATGTTTTAAAATGTTTGTTCATGAAAGAAGAAATGTATGACTACCAGTAATCTGAGCCATGTAAGTTAGTTGAGCAACAGGAGAAAAAAACTTGTTTCTTCTAAGGAGAAGAAAGAGATAAAAGGGAAAGCTTTTTCTAAACCAAATGAAAAATAGTAAATTGATGTTTTACAGGTAACTGGAAATTAGTTCTAACCATTTGCTTAGGAAAGGTTGGAAATGCAAACACAAATAATTAAAGAAATATACTAATGATATTGTATTTTAAATTAAAATATAAATAATATTAAAAATAATTAAGTCATCTGTACTAGAAATAGTGCTCTATGATCAATAGCTTTTAATGAAAGATCAGAAGCTATGCTATCCAAGATTTCATCTCCAGGTATTGTTCATGCTGTTCATTCTAAGAACACATGTAGTCTACGCTTTCAGCTGCATTAAATAAAAACTGGCAGAATGTATGGTCTGAAGGATAAGAAGCCTTCAGAGAAAACGGAAATAGGTAATATTTCTGAGGTTCTATTTTTCTTATGGCCAAAGCAGAAGCTGGAAAGTTTTGACTGAATCACTGTATATATATATATCAGAAAAATGTTCCCACTTTGCTTTCTTGATAGAATAAGAACAATAAAAATTTTAAAAGTGTGTGGAAATATTTTTTTAAGTCTGGGTTTTAAAGCTAAAGGTACCTGTACATTGGCAAAATCCACACGGTTGAGATCACTGAGCATCTGGTTGATCTGAGAAGTGTTCTGAAGCACGGCCCGAGCTGCCTGAGCCAGGTGATTGAGAGATGTGTATCTTCTCAAAGTCTGGGCAAAGGCACTTACAGTGGCAACCTATGAAGAAATCCATTTATCTTAACACATTGTATTATCAACCAATCTTCTGTTTTGTCTATTTTAATTCTAATATTGCTGTATTAATCTATGAGCCCCCTGATATTGCAATTCACATATAATAGAACAAATAAAGTTTTTCCTATTTTTTTTGCAAAACAAAATTATTTCCAACCCCATGGTTCTTTTGAAGTTCAACCTAAATATGACATTTAGCATAAAAGTTTAAATGCTGCTATTTTTAGATCTTGAATGACATCTAGTGTACAGTTGCATAAACAGAAGAAAACTGCAGTTAGCTTTGTTTACCTTGCTTTGTATCATTCTCTGTGGAATATTGTTCATGGCACTGGAAAGCCAACCTTCGAGGCTTTTTGCAAAATTGCGAATGGCTTGAGTCAAGGCACCTAAACATTAAAGAATAAAAATAAAATGAAAAGGATGGCAAGGTGTGTCTTTTGAAACCTTTTGCATCTTCAGTATTTAAATATTCCACATTGAGAACTACTGCATTTATTGGCTCAGAGACAGGATGTTTAGGTATGGATCCCTATCATTACAAGAAGGATGTTGATAAACTGTAGCAAGTTCAGTAGAGGGCCACTGACATGGTCAGGGAACTGGAGCACATATCTTATGAGGAGAGGCTGAGGGAACTAGGTTTCTCAGCCTGAAAAAGAAAGTTTAGGGAAGACCTAATAGAAGCCTTTCAATACCTACATTGTATCAAGAACAGACTCAGCTTCTTCACAATGATGCATGGCAAGAGGGTAATAAACACTGGGCATAAACTGGAAAAAGAGGGATCCTGACTTGACAGGAGAAATTTTTTTCACCTTGAGGACAGTTAAGCAGTGCCAATTCATGGCCCTTCATTGGACTCTCTCCAGTATGTCCATGTCACTCTTGTACTGGGGAGACCATAACTAGATACAGGACTCCAGGTATACAGCACTCAAATGGTGCTGAATAGAGGGGAAGGATCACCTACCTGTACCTACTGGCAACACTTTGTCTAATACAGCCCAGGATACCATTAGCCCTCTTTGCAGCAAGGGCACTCTGCTGGCTCATGTTCAACTTGGTATACACCAGGACCCACTGGTCCTTTTCTGCAAAGATGCTTTCCAGTTGGTTGGCCCACTTGGCATGTACTGGCGCATGGGATTGTTCCTCCCCAAGGGCAGGACTTGGCATTTCCCCTTGTTGAACTGTATGAGGTTCCTGTCAGCCCATTTCTCCATCCTGTCGACGTCCCTCTGGATAGCAGCACAACCTTGGGATGAATCGGCTGTTCTTCAGAGTTTTGCGTCATCAGCAAACTTGCTGAGGGTATGCTCTGCCCCATCATCCAGATCACCAGTAAAGACATTGAACAGTGTTGGACCCAGTACTGACCTCTGGGGTACACTGCTATTTACTGGCCTCCAACTAGACTTCGTACAACTATAACTATGGGATTCTCTGGAGTGCTGCAATGGATAGATACAGAACCTTTAGGGGAAACAAACCAAGAAGGTGCTCTATATGGAAGAGGAGCTGCAATGCATACAGCTTTGCCTAGGGATTGATGATAAGCCAGTTGAGAGCTTAAGGATCCAGGTTAGATGACAACAACATGGGTGATTTTGTGGGTATCTGATACAGCCTACCTCATAAGGAAAATTAGATGAGGTCTTGTGGTGGCTTGACCTTGGCTGACTGTCAGGTACTCACCAAGCTGCTCTATCACTCTCCCTTTTCAACAGAACGGCAGAGAAAAATACAAAGAAATGCTCATGGGTCAAGATAAGGACAGGGAGATCACTCAGCAATTGCCATCACAGACAAAACAGACTCAACTTGGGGAAATTAACTGAATTTACCAATCAGATTTGGAGAGTGACATATAAGAACAAATCTAAAAAAACTTCCTCCAACCCTCACTTCTTTCCAGGAACAACTTAACTCCCAACTCTTCTACCTCCTCCCCTCAAGTGGTCCAGGGCAGCAAGAAATGGGGGTTGCAGTCAGTTCACAGCACTTTGGCTCTGCCTGTCCTTCCTCCTCATGCTCTTCTGCTCCAGTATGGGGTCTCACCCATGGGAGACAGTCCTTCACAACCTTCTCTAATATGGATCCTTCCCATAGATTGCAGTTCTTCACAAACTGCACCAGCATAGGTCTTTTCCATAGGGTGAAGTCCTACCGTGCTAGTTTAGCATGGAAGTGGTTTTTTTTTTTTTTCGAGGAAGTTATAGCAAAACAAATCAATGACTAGGTTTGAATATTGACATCTGGTGTAGCCACTAGAAAGATGATATGCCTCTGTGAAAACACAAGTTAAAAATCAGAGAATTCCCAGGAAAATCCTTTTTCCTTCCTGCCTGGGAAACAGGTAACAAGAGGCCCCAGCTCCCTCCTTGCTGTGGGAGCTGGGCTGGTTGGGTCCTGCCAGGGGCCAGGCCCCTTCCCAGGGAGCCTGCCAGGCCCTGGGGCAGGGCCTGGCCCGCTGACTGCCGCGCAGAGGGGNTGGGCAGAGGGAGGGGAGAAGAAGAGACCCTGTCCCAGCCAGATCGGGCCTCCAGCAGCTGTTAAAACCTTACCGCTAAAAGCCACACCTGCATCATGACCTGGGAGGCCTAGCAGGGCTGGGCCAGGCCCCTCCAGCAGCTGCTGGGGGGAGGAAGGGGGGGAAACCCCAGCTGCGGGCATGCTGCTGTGAAATCTTAGCTGTCCTCCCCCCACTGTTACCAAGACCCCTTGCCAGGCCCCTCCCCCAGCCACGTGAGAGATCATGCAGCTGAGACCAGGGGTGGCTCTGCAGCTATGTAGAGTAGCTTCGCAGCATAGCCTGATTTTACCACCTTCGGCCACTGCCTGGAAGAATCATCATGCCTTATGCAGGCTGTTAACTCTTTCCTTGCACAGATAAAACTTGCAAAGCACTAATC
>WEIU01004157.1:0-35859 GCA_013389925.1 Aegithalos caudatus
GCGGGACAGGGGACACCGGGCCGCGAGTGTGGGACAGGGGACACCGAACCGGGAACCGGGGACAGGGGACACCGGGCCGGGAGTGCGGGACAGGGGACACCGGGCCGGGAACCGGGGACAGGGGACACCGGGCCGGGAACAGGTGACAGGGGACACCGGGCCGGGAGTGCGGGACAGGGGACACCGGCCCCGAGGTGCGGCGTTGGAGCCGCCCGACAGCGGGGACGCGGTGACGAGGATTTGTCACTGCGTTTCCCTTGTCCCCCAGCCACACCCGGAGCTGGGCAGGTCCGAAGGCCGGCGGGTGGGCAGAGAACCTAGGAAGAGTTCTGCCAGGTTACCTGTGACACGGCCTCTGCCGGAGTCACTGGTAAGGTTTGAGCTGTGCTTGCAACAAAAGGCAGCTGAGCAGAAGGTCCGTAGTTCTGGGCACAGAGGAAAAGGTTGGGTATTATTCCCTTGGAATGGCAGGACCCGAGGGAGCAGCTCGGGCTCTCTCAGGGAAGGTTTAGGTTGGATATCTGGAATGGTTCTTCCCCCAGAGGGCACTGGAACAGGATCCAGAGGGATGTGGTGACAGCCCCAAGGCTCACAGGAGCATTTGCACAACGCTCCCGGGCTGCCCTGCACAGCCCCTGGAGCTGGAATCGCCCATCCTGATGGGTCCTGTCCAACTCAGCATATTCCTTGATTTTATGTTCCTTTTACATATTCTGTCATCACACATACCGGAACTTGGCTAAACTTTTCCTTCCTGAACACACAGCAGGAAAATTGTGCTTTCCAGGCTGTTCCAAGCACATTTGGTTCCTGCTTCATCTGTCACTTGTTTTTTCTGTATAGGTGAGCAGTGGGTATAGATATGGACAGTGTGTTCTCAGGCTCTTCCCTGCAGAGCCTTGCCAGGCTGCTCCGTGATGCTCCAGAAGAGGAGGAGGATGATGATGATGATCTGGTGAGCCTTTTGTAAGAGTTGCTGCTTCTTTTACATATTTTACCATAGCCTTATCTTGTTAAAGAAGGAGAAGCAAATCTCTTTTTCTCCAGAGTGAGTGAAAACAGAATGAAAACCTTAGGAGGTTTTGGACTGACTGAAACAGCTCGAGGATACTTTCAGAGTAACAAGCTCTTGAGGGAGAGAATGAGCAAGATGCCCCAGGAAAACAAGGAGACATTGTGAGCACAGCATGTGAGGGAGGTTTAGTTTTTCAGCCTGAAGGAAATAAGAACACGGAGTAGAGAGAGCTTTAGATACTTCAGACTTCCCCCTACTTTTCCCTGAACTCTGCTGGAGATGAAGGCAATTACAGCCAGATATGAGGGGAAAAACTTGCTGCTAAACTTCTGAGTAGGGATCAAAATATCCAGAGGCAAGTGAGTGTATTAATAGTATATGTCAGGCATTGAAGAACTGGAGAGATAATTGGTGACTGAAGTACAGTAGGTATTTTGGTGGTTGTAAAATAGGGAAAGGTGAACAATCATTCTAAGGTGCATAATCTGAATGAATGAGAGAAATATCCAAATATATTCTTCTATATCAATTCCTCTCAGGCACAGATGAAAATCACAGCATTTGGAGAACATGCATTATTCCTGCAACATGCAACATCTTTTATCTAGGCCTACCTGTGTGCTGGGAAGAAATATTCCCAGGAGCTCCACAGGTGCCAACAATGTAAAAGGCCTCTGTGAAGGCTCAAAACTTTGCCAAGTCTCTCAGGATTTAGAACAGATCATATTATGACATGCATAACAACAAGAAAAAAAAAACAAACAGATAACAAAAATGGCAAACACCTGAGTGTTCCTCCAAATCACTCAACAAAGAGCTGACCAGCCCCAGCAGTGGCAATGCAACTAATATTTGGGATAAAAGAGATGCATATCCTTTGAAGTTTCCTTTCAGTGGGTTACAGACGTGGTCCTTCACACTCCCAACTATCCTCCAGCTGTTTAATGACTGCCTTTTAAACCCAGCATTATTGCTGTACATCTCTGCAGTAAACATCCTGTTTTTAAAAAGAATTTGTTTACATCTTATTAATAAAATGAATGACACTTCAGAGACAGAAATGGAAAATTGCCACGAGGGATGTCAATTAAGTCTGAGTCAATCTGGGTAAATTGAAATCTTTATTTTGATTTAATTTAATGCTCTGTGCATATGAGGCACTTTTATTGAACCAAGGAATCTTCATATATAGAGAAATGCCTCACATTGGCCTATTAGCACTAAATTGATTCATAATTAGAGGAAAATGTTGTTGCCTCATGATCTCTACAGTAGAGAGGAATCCAAATGCTGTGTTGGGGCTTTCATGTAGCACCCTTGGTTTCCTGTAATACTTTCATGGCAGGCAAAGCATGGAAATTTTGCCAAAATGCCATGGAAACCAAAACTCACAAAGCACATCTGTCTGTATTACTGGGCTTCTGTGGGTCCTGCTTAAACCCAGTGTGTCAAGGTCACTTTCTGCTGTGTGAGAGTGAAGAAAAGAGAATATTCACTGGTTCAGTCATGAAACTGTGGGATAATGTTTTTTCAATTTCAATTCTATCAGGGAATTGTCTGACCTTAGATAATGTGTTGTATTTACTGACAATGTGGTTGTAACCGAGCTCAGCTCTATAAAAATTGATTTAAGGTCCTCTTGCCTTTCTTAGCAGCCACGCTGTTCTGTTGGTGCCATGACTCCTGGGAGTGTTGGACCAGTAAAGAAAGAGACCAGCAGTAAGGAGGAGTATTTGTGTGTTTTGGCATTCAGTCTCCTGCCAGCAGACTGTTACAGCTGTACTGAGATACCACTGCAATAAAAGAGTGGTCACTGACCTTTGAGATGGGCATAGCAGGACATTTCTTACAATTACACTGTAAAATTATTCCTTTCCTGAACTCTTAACTCTAAAACATGCAAAGAGAAGTGGAAAGGGCAATGCAAGAGCAGCCTGCAGTGGAGATGGGAACAGTTCAGAGCACAGCCTGGTCAGGCTGCAGGGATCATAACTGAGCAGCAAAAGCTCCATCCAAGTACTCAGGAATGACAGGAAGAGAGTTTTGATACAGACTTGGCAAAATTAATGTTAAGGGTTTTGTTACATAATTCAGCAGTTTGGTTAAGAGCCCTAAGAAAGGCCAAGAAGGGCCAGGGTGAGTTTTGCAGGAATGGAGCTGTGGCAAACATAACAGATTATTTCTGCTTGGGATTCCAACAATAACCACAGATTCTGCTCCAAAAACCTTCAACTTTCACATTTACCAGCTTACTAAAAGAATATTTTTCCATGCAGGACAGATGTAAACCATACTATTGTGCCCATAAACTTTGATGTGTCCTAAGCACCTTGTCTGGACTGTGCCCAGTAATTAATGGGAAAAACTGAATTTCTATGTGAGGAAGTGGTTCTCTTGTGAATGACTCTGCTCACTGAAAATCTCATGTCAGGGGGCTTTTGGAAGATTAGTATTTCATCCCTCTATACTTTACTGATTTTGAAGTGCTAGATGTTATATGCCAGAAAGGAGGATTTCCAGGAAATAAAGGTTGGGTAAAAGAGATTTAAGTGAAAAGAAAACATCCTCCCTCTGCAAATCCTCATTCATAAGATAGTGAGGTGAAGAAGAATGTAATCATTACCTAGAATGCTTTTAATGCAAAGTCTTTTCTAAAGCCTAGAAATACTTTTCTAAGCTTTAGAAATGGCTTTTCTTTTTTTCATTCTTGAAAAATATTCTAAGCTTTCAGCCAGCCTTGAGGAACAGAGACATTTCAAAATGTGTCAGTGTGATTTTTCTCCTCACTTACAGGTACTTTTCAAGTGAAATCTGAAAACAAGAAAACCATTTGGAACACAGAGGAGGTCCCAGAAGGATCTGAATTTGATGATACCTGGGACCCTAGAGAAAAGCCAGAGTAAGAGAACTGTGACTGCCTGTGTGGGCTTTACATTGCATTAATGGAAATGAGAGTTAAACAGCATCTACAGCCAGCTGAAAAGCTTGTGTCTGCAGGAAGAAAGGGAAAATACCAGTGTTGCAACACGTGAGGAATGGTTTTAACCCCTCTCTTGAAATCTTCTGATCTCACAACAGAAGTGTAATGTTGGTTTTTCCCATCATAAGTTTATATTCAGTATCAGTTACTTGTATAAAGTGGTATTAGGAGGGGAAGTAGGTCAGAAAAGCGATTTATTAACTTTAAAATATGCCATTTGTGTGAAATACCTGCTTTTTTTCCTGCTGCAATTGAGATGCATCTATTTTTCCATACTCATAAATTCATAAAGTACTCCAATGTATATTTGCATTTCAAAGATTTAAGCTCTTTAGAGACAAATAGTACTGCAGGAAGAAAATCTGTGTGCAGGCAATTTTGAGCTCTTAAATCTTGTCATTCAATCTTAGTCTGTCAAAGCACAACTTTAAACCAGAGCCTTTTCCCTTGCTCATAGAAAAACAGTAGCAAAAATATTCTTGAAATCAGGCATGTAATTTGGAGTTTGTAGAGGTCAGGAAGCCCTGAGGGTCAGTCCATAAAGCAGCTTTTACATTTCCAATCATTGTCTCAATGCCATGTCCTGAAGTGTTAAATGTTCCACATGGAACATGTGGACTGTAGCCCATGAAGCTGCACACCAGAATCTTTATTTTTTCCTGCCTGTAAGTCAGGACATGAGGTTTTCATTTTCCCAGTTAAACACAGGGCCTGAGCCCCACCTGAACAGGGACTCAGCCTTTCTGAAAATTATTTGGAATTCATCCTCATGCACAATTGTCCTTGATATGGTCACCTGTCAGGTACAGAACACTCCCCTTTGTATTGTGGGCACAAAGAAGTTTTTCTCATGTCATTCTTTGACCCTTCCCCTCTGCAGTGCTTCTCCAGCCTCAAGCAGCTGTGCCCCATGTTGCACAGATGAAGAGAGAGTATAAGTCTTTATAACAGTTCATCAAATGAAGCAAAGAAAATGTCCTAAAAAGAAAGCAGATGGCTACAGAGGTGCATCCAGAGCTATTAGACACATTTGCCATTGACTTAGGAATTATTACATATGCAGTTGCACACTGGAGATGTGAAGGACTTTCTAACAGCTTAGACAAGTGATCCACCCCAGTAATTTTGCTGAACTTAGTAAGAGTAGCAGATGTTATAAATACAAATTCAGTTTTCATTTCCTCATTCATTAATTATCAAGAGCAAGGGAATACGTGATTCTACATTTTGTAGATGTGAAGGAGAAAAAAATAAATGTTGGCTGAAGGCAAAACAACTACAATCTGGCTTTAGAGTGTTCTGCTTAGGCTGCAAGAATAAGCTAAAGGACAGAACAGAACACATGTAACTGTGACATCCCCCTTTTCAAATCCATTCCCCAAGAGTTTGTGGTGTTTGACTGCTTGATAAGCATTGTATC
The DNA here is from genome assembly GCA_013389925.1 of Aegithalos caudatus. Taxonomy (NCBI): domain Eukaryota; kingdom Metazoa; phylum Chordata; class Aves; order Passeriformes; family Aegithalidae; genus Aegithalos; species Aegithalos caudatus. Next base: position 5,416 of record WEIU01004157.1, read on the forward strand.
CATTTGGGAAGCATTTCCTGGCCTGCAAAGGCTGGTCAGGGAAGCAGAGGCAGCATGGTGAGTGCTTTGGGAGGTGGAGTGAGTGATCTGCACCTGTCTGCCAGCAGTCTCAGTCATGGCTGTGAACAGAAACCCAGTGCAGATGGATTGGAGCCTTGAAGGGAGACTGCAAAGGAGCAGAGGCAGTGTGAGAGGATTTACAGTGCTCTGAGAATCAGAGTCTCCTTTAGCCTGCCCCTGCTCCAGGCAGTGACTTCTCTTTGGCAGGTATGAGATTTCATACAAGCAGCATGTGGGAACAGAGGATGTCTTCTTTGGGATGACTGGGAAAGATCCCTCCACTGCCTGCTGTGAAGATATCGTGGTGAGCTGAGCCTGGAGCTCTGATCCCTTCTTTGTGCCCTTTCTCTGCCCTTTTCCATCTTCCCATCTTTTTGAGGGACAGAATGTAAACACCAATCTCTACTGCTGCCTTTGACCCCCCTGTAGCATATTCCTGTGGTTCTCCAAGCATTTGAAGATGACATTTACACTTGCTAACCTGAGGAACTTGTGTATCTCTTCAAGGACCAAGTATGCTCTAGGGAACCTGTGCAAATGCATATGTCCCATATAAATTTAAAGGGAATAAAACTAGCTGTAAGATTAAGTTGGACACACTTTTGGAGAGGAGAGGGGCTGGGAAGGAGATTTTTTTTTTTTTTTTCATCTTCCTGCATTTTCTACAAGGTGTGTGGGCTAGCAGAATGCTACAGTGCTGACAGCCTTTAAAGTTCCAGCTATCAGATCCTGCCTCATCATTATATAATCAAAGACCTCCCTGGTTTCTGAGCTCCAGGACAGGCAGAACTGCTGTGTTATCCTTCTAGCAAAGCACTGTCCCTGCAATACACAAAGCCTGAGGCTTTTGCTGGATGTTGAACACCTGTCAAGCACATTAGCAGCTCAGGATCTGGAAGAGAATAGGATATCAATACACATCACTAAGCTATTGAAAGCAGTCATTATCACTGTCGTATTTTCTCTGATACAAATTACCTACTCAAAACGTTGCTGTTTGATACTAGCATTGAAATATTCATGAAAATAAGATCTTCTAGGGCTTTTAGGGCAACATATGTAATCACAGCTTTACCTCTGCCCATCATTTCAGATTAAAATCAAGCTGCCAGAGACAAAGTACTCAGACATCACATTAGACATCCAGGACAAGGTTCTTGACCTTCGAACTCCCAAAAAGTAAGTGTAGCACAATTGATACAAGTAAAATTAATATCCTGTTTGAAATGGGGTTTAGCCAAGCTTTTAATTGCAGTCTTGTGGAAAGCAAAGCTAAAGATTGTATTATTAATTGCTTCTGAGAAATAAATATAGAAAAAACCTCCCATAGTCCATTCATAGGTGTTCAATCTGCTGGCTTTGAATCTGATACTGTCCAGTAAAAAGCTTTAGGACAGATTTTGGCTACTTAAACAACAAGGCTTCCAGGGTTCAAAACATCTGGCAAAAAGCTGCCCAAGGTCATGAAAGACTTAGTCTGGTATTTCTAAGCACTAATTTGTACAAATGCATATGACTGAAGATGATAAATAAAGTGCAGATAAATTTTCAGTAGCTGAAAGCCAAATCATGTACATGTCCAAGCACAGATGCAGAGATGGAAATGTTACAAGGTTTCCTAAAGAGATTTCCTTTGATTTTTTTTTTTTTTTTGGTAAGGCTATTTCAAGCCTACAGAGATAATCAAGTGACTGATACACTCTTGGATTTCTCAGTCTTCCTCCATCTCTCCCTCAGTGTGCTGTTCCCCTGCCTGAGATTTCCAGATAACTCCCATGTCTGTTCTGCTCAAAGTCCTTCTTCACAAAGACTGCTTTCATAAGAAACCTTAATCCTCTCTGGGCTGACTTGCTGCACTGAATGGGATCTGGGAAGATCTATGTGTGAATAGATTTCTGCAGATAAATTTGAGGTGCAGGCCATGGATTAAGGCCTAAATAATTCCCCAGTAGACTAACTGTAGAAAAGCCACTTTTCTCTGCCAAAACCAGGCAGAGTCAGTTACCTTGTGCTTGGTTTTATTTTAACCCAAGGAGCAACAGGAGTGGAAGAAGGTTTGGGAATGTTAGTTTTGAAACTGGAAAATTGGGAGGAATAATTGTTCAGCTAATGACTTGCTGAACCTATGGGTAGTAAAAGAAGAAGCTTAATGCAATACTGCAGATGTAGGAAAACCTCAGCATCCTTTTCCTTTTGCAATTCTATCTTTTTAGTGACTCAGATCTGCCATTATCATCTCAGTACCCAGCTGTCTCTAGTCACAAGCCTGGCAAATAAAAAGTTCACCATAAATCTGATGGTTGCTTGGGTACAGCCTGAACCAGTGCTGCTTTCACAAATATAAGTGCAAGTCTTCTCAGTATGAAAGAAACAATGAAGATGTCAAGCTCTACATACTGAAAAACTTTGTTCTCCCACAGATGGATAGGAAAACTCAAAACAACTGCTTCCAACTCTGTAGTCCTGGGGCTGCTCCTAAGCCAAGCTGCTTTAAAGTGATGGAAATATTTCAGGGCCATTCTTGCTGTGCATGAGATATTTCAGGAATCTCACAACCTGTCACAATAAGGAGATTTATTGGAATAACATTGCTTGGCATACTGACTGAGGAGTTGCAGGAGTTACTTGCAGTGACATCTCACCTGATGTGAGACACTGACATTCACTGTGTCCTTTTTTGCAGGAAGCTGCTGCTGCACCTCCCCTACCCTGTGAACAGCAAGGAGGGCAGAGCTCGTTTTCTCTCTGAAGAGGAGATCTTGGAAGTCACCTTGAGAGTTTCAAGGAAGCTGGATTTCTTAAATTTCTCTGATGGATAGAGAGAGAGAGAAGGTTTACAAAAACTAATGTTCTGGTTTGAAGCCTTTTGGAAACCCAGCTTGTTCTGAAATAGTAGATTGTTTCCCTTGAAGAGTCCAGGGGAATTTCTCTGGGGAGGTGAGGCAGGAGGAACACAGCACCCACAGGTGATGCTGCCTGGCTGTTACACTGCTCTGCTTAACTTTCTGCTCCCTTCAGTCTGATACAGACCCTGTGAATCAGAAACTGGGAGATTTCAGTTCTGTCAGCCAGAGAAAGCCTTTTGTGTGGTTGTGGCTGGGAAGTAGCACAGTGAGGCTCTGGACAATGACTCTGGTGCTTTGGTGCCATTTCAAGATTTGCAAGTGCTAATGTCCTTGCTTGGTGTCCAGTGCTGGGACTGGAGCCAGTTCAGAATCTTCTCTTGCCTGTTTCTTGGTGAGATCAAAGTTCTTCAAGGATCCATATCCACATCTGAGGCTCCTTTACACTGGCAGAATGAGTTAACCAGCAATAGTTGGATTGCTGAAGCTCTCAGCTCTTTAGAACAGGTTTTTGACAATTTATGGTTCAGTGTTGCCTATTCATCTGCTATCCCTCCACCTATTTTTCTGATCTTTCTTGATTAATAAAATAAGAGGTTCTAAGGAACAGTTCCAGTTATCTTTGAGTCTGCCTTCCCTATATTATGCTCTGAGAGACCTCATAAAAGTTGAGATAAAAGGAATTTTGCATAACAAAGCTCCTTTCAAAGGGCTGAAATGCTGCAAAATCTGTTCTTTGGCCTTCAGGTCCCATCTGAGAGATGGGTAACCAAGGTATTCCTCTCAGTAGCTGCTGGGCAAATATATTCATTTAACATTGTTAGTCCTGCAAGAAACAAAGCTACTTGCTCGAAGTGGAGAGGACAAGCAGACCCTGGCATGTCAATGGTACACTCAACCAAAAGCCTGTGAGTACTTTCAGAGAAAAATGGTTTGAGTCCTGCATTCTTCTGGGGTGGGAGTTGAGCAAAATAATTGACAGCACCCATGCAGCTAAATTTGTGGCAGGCTGTAATGAGAAGATGGATTGCAGACACTGACAGTGAGTTTAAAGGTGTAGTCACAGTATGTTTGTAATACACTGTGTTTTAACTCCAGGACAAATTAGGCTGATGGCTGGACATTTCAACCACTTCCCTGAAAAGTGAACCATAGCTTGGGTCAGAATAATCCTAATCAACTTCTGCTTTAGCCTTAATGCACTGCAAAGCAGATACTTCAGTTATGATTCATCACAAGCTATGAAATATGCTGATAACACTCAGGGGCTACTCCAATTGGTATCTGCTTAAGTTTCCATAAATTAGATCTGAATGTCTCTTATTCCAAAGCTGTGGTTGAGCAGGACAATGTAGATGTATGAGAAAAGGCTGACATCATTCCTCCTGACTCAGTTTTTCCCTCCTGTTCTTGCCAAACAAGCTGTTTCTTGGAAAAAGGTTGTCTTTGTGGTCCCTAGACAATATGCTGCCTAATTTTTGCCTTTCTTATACTCATTACAAGAAAAGTGGAACATTGACCAGTACTTATATGCCTGTGAAGATAACATTTGTCCAAATTCATTCAGTACCTTCATGGCAGGGTACAACTCTTCTGAACCCTACTCCAGTGCTCTATCCACAAGGTTATGTTGCCTTTATAGTTGGCAGTAGTAATTTATTAAGCCTTAAATCATCAAATTCTGCTTAATCTAATGTCAGTATTTGATACTGAAAACAATGATGAGTCTGGCTCATTGTGCCTCTCTTCAGTGTTTTAGTTTCTTATGGAAATGAGCATATGCCACACTGGTATCTGTATTGTAATTTAATTCCAAATATTTTTTAACCTGAGGGCATTTTATCAGCATTCAGGAGACAAAAATCTGAGGTATGTTTAAATCTGAGGTATGTTTTGTAAGAAAGCCAGCTGCTGAATAGAAAAGGGAAGTACAAATTTGTACTGCTTTGGGGGGAGGTTGTAATGTGATTTCTTGTACCTGCTGGCCACTGTGCATCCACCTCCAGGCTCCTGTAGGTCATCCCTGGCGTGGAGCTGGCAGGTTGGTGACACTGGATGGGAAAAGGGTGATATCCTACCAGGGGGAGGCTGAAATCACAGAGTGAGGATAGAGGAACACAGGGAACAAACCCATAAGCAACCAGGCTTTGTGTGTTGCACTCAGGATGAGCTCTACTGCCCTTTTCACTAAGGTGGGGACACTGCTCTGGGGGTGGGCAGTTTGCTGGGCTGGTCAGATCCACAGCCTGAAAGCACCATCATCCCCTGGAGAGCCTCTCACATTCCCACCTTCTTCCTATCAAGGATACAGGGGCTGCCCTAGGCAAAAGTCTGAATTTTGGGGTTTGGATTTTTTCCATATATCCTCCCAAGAGGAAACTGTTCAAAACAACTCACATGTTGTCAAAATTCCCAGGAATCTGAAGGCTACTGCCAGCTTCAAGTGTCAATTTTTTTTTTTTTTTGTACAGGCTTGAGGGCAGCTTTGCCTTGCTGAAGCATCATGGGCAGGAATCCTCCAGGAGAACCCCCTTTGCCTCTGAACATCAACACTGTTGCCACTCCAACACCTGCAAGCATCTTAATTAATCAAAATTATCAGCCCAGTTAAACAACCCAGCCATTAAGCCCCAGCCATTAAGCATCATCAAGCTTTATTTGGTTCCCATAAGAAGCAGCTTGATTAAATGTATTGCAGCTAAGTAGAGGGTACTGTAGATGTGTAACTGAGATAGAGGCTTGTTTGCAGTAGTGTCCTGATAAAATGCAGGGTCTCATCTCACCTTGTTCACACGTTCTGTCCTCCAGTTGTGGCTGCAGAGTCACCATCCCTGTTTTGACTTCTTTCTGCCTCCTCTCAGAACTCTCACTCTATGAATTTCACTTCATATTCCCCTTTGTCCACTTACTGCCCTGGGGCCAAGATACTTGCCTCATTCTATAGCTTTAGGAAGAGAAAACCCAGATGAGTTGCTCCATATAAATACATGAGACAGTGCAAGAATTTAAATTTAGATTTTTCCCTTAAACCTGCAGGCTCTCATTCTCATCTTCCTCCAGGTCTGCTGTTGATATCATCATATACCCCTTCTATTTGTCTTAAAAGACTACTTCATTTTTCTGCTGTTCAAAGTTTCTATCCAAACTTTGTGTGCTTTTTGCACTGTGTGAAACCCTGTTTTATCAGTACATCCTTCCCTCCAGACGAAGTTTATCTGAAATGACTAAGCTGTGCCTACGTGTACAGACAGATCTGTCTCCCTCATGCTGGAGCAGCTCCTTTTCAACCTGCTGGTGTTGGTGTAGACTTTTACCCTCTGCTCTGCAGCACCTGGGATTCCTCCTTGTTCCCAGGGATCCCCTTCAGGAACTGATGCCACCACAGTCGTTGTCTGCCTGTGGTCCTGGCTCCAGGGAAGGTGCCTGGATTATGCTGGGGGCTGGTTAATTTTTTTCCTATGATCTTCACAAACAGGAGATGATTTGTCTCTTGGTGTCTCTCTTTGCTCTCCTTGTGTCTCTGTTCATTGTGTTTTCTCCTTCGGGCAGAATTCACTTTCAGATTGTGATGAATTCATCAGAGGATGGTGAACAGCATCGCTGTTTTTCCCTTTCCCTCATAATTGTCTGTTCTGTGCTCTTTTCAAGGTACTCTGATCTCTCCTAAGTGCTTTATCTCCGCTGTTCTCACATTAGGACATTTCTCAGCAAGCCTCCTGGCAGGCTGCAGTTGCCATATCTGACCTTTGCTGGATGTGCCTGGCGTGGGTGAAGTGTGTGATTCATTCCCCTCGCTCAGATCAGTGCTGGGTGAGGAGCTCTGTCCTTCCTTGATGTGTGCCCTGTCTGTGTGGGTGGGAAGGGGACACAAACGTGAGCACCAGGGGCAGAACCTGGAGCCTGCTGAGGCACTTGGAGTGAAGGACCAGGGCATAAAAGCAGCAGATGCTGCAGGCTGTGTGAGCAGCACTGACAGAATTGAGAGGCTCTTGAGGCCTTGCTTCAAGCGTAGCCACAAGTCCCTGATGGAATCTGGTTGTGGAGAAATGAACCAATTCAGAAAAAGTCAGAGTCATTCAGAATTTCAGCCTTCCCCAAGGCCTGAAAAGTTTCTCTCTGCTTCCTGATGTGTGTCCCCACATCCCAGATGAATACTTAAAGAAGATTTTGAAATCCACTCCAGGGCAACAGTGACACAGGCAGCACAGGAATGCCTTTGGTTTTGGAGTACTTCTCTCAATCCATAAGAATCTTTGATCATTTGGGGCTTTCTCATCTCAAGGCCTCCCTTTCATCTTTTTCCTCTGCCTCCACACACTCTTTTCTGAAGAGAAGATCATAGGAAGTTGCCAGAACGTTGGCAGATACTGTCCACCTTCAATCCTCAGAGACCATCTCCCTTTAATTGGGTGTCTCCTTTGTGGATCACAGCAGCCTGGAAAATCACTTCTGATGCTGATCAATATTTTTTTTTAAACCATGCCATTTTAACTTGATGGTATCACAACCCAGCAAACACTGCCAAGAGTGCTACGTTGTATTTACTGAAACAATTCTCTGATTCTGTTTGGCAACCTGTCTCCTGCAGCTGCTGAGCAGAGAGGAAAAGAGCCACACACCTCTTCTGGAAAACTCTTGTCATGTTGGAAAGCTGTGTAAAAAGGAACAGGATAGGAATGGAGATGAGCACAGCTTATTTTGTGAATTCACTGGGTGGTGTGGGCAAGGCAGACATTTGCCAAACAGATTAGGAACTGTACAAATGTAAGCACCAATTCTTGAGTTTAATGACATGGTGAGCTCTGGGTGGGTTCCACCCCTCACAGAGGCCCCAGAGATGAGATTTACCACCCCTGGGGATTCTGTGACTGGGAACCCTGGTGATGGGATCCCCTGACCCAGATTCCTGTAGATATATCCCCAAAGCTGCTTTTGGGGACACTGTGCAAGTAGAGAGAGGGGAATGAGGGAGTGACTTCACCTGGGAGAGTCACCTGTACCTTTTCTCACCTGAGCTGATCCCAAGGATGAGTTAAGTGGTGAGGAGCAGCACTGTGAGAAACTAGGAGAGCAGGGCCTGCATTTAAGGCAAATTAAATGGTGGGTAAGGAGTGAGATGCTGAAAGTGAGGGAGTGATGTGAAATGAGCAAAAGCACAAGTGGGAGAAGAAAGACATTATCAAAGTTTCTTTAAAGCCACAGTGTTGAAAGGGAAGTTCAGAGCAGACAGCCACCCTGAGCTTAGGGCTGATGAGATACCTTTGTTAGAATGTCACCAGCACTGAAAATCCTGTTCCAGAAGAAGCTGTGGGAGGGGGACTGTGCCTGGAATAGCTGTGAGGTTTCCAAGAGGGCCTGAGTGCTTGGGTCATGGAGATTTATTGGGCTGGGAACCTTGCCTCACTCTGGGGTCAGACTAAGGTGGCCCATTGCAATTACTTTTATCAACAGCAGATGAAAGGACAATTGGTGTTGGGAGTTCATGAACCCTCTCCAATGCTCCCAGCAGCCTGGATCTCTGTGTTGTCCTTGCAGCACCTATTTCTGGGTAAGCAGAGTTAGTGTGTGCAGTGCCTGGCTGACAGATTGCTGTGCCCTGACCTGGAACAGGGGATGTCACATCTAGTTTTAGGCCTACATGAATATGCATGCTTGCCTCCATCCTTTTTCCCTATTTAGAGCAGCCCATGTTTATTTTTAAAAAACTAACTAAAAACAAAACCAAAAACCCCACCCACAAAAATAAACAAAAATAAATACCATACCAGAAGCTTTTGCTCTAGGATCAGTAGGTAAATAGATAAATGAGGGCATTAGAATTGTTCTTGTTCTGGAGCCAGGTGCTGCCTTCAGACCAGGGCTAGGGCATCCCTCAGGTGAAGAGAAAAGTTTCACAAAGATTCTGCAAGGTTGTCTTGAACCAGTGCTTGGATAGGAGAGCTGAAGGTGATTAACTGTGATACAGATGCTGAATGAAGAGAATTGCTGAAGCAGTAAAAAACCCCATTTCTGTTCTCCTGCATCACGAGTTCCCAAGTTTATGCTCAATGAGTTTATTTAAATTGGACCACTGCTTCTATTTGCAACTAATATTTTTGTTTTCTTGAATAAAATGTCTTTTCCAACGTTGTTGCTCCTCCCCAAACCACAGCCAAGCAGCTTCTCAGCCTACTTCCTTAAATCAAGAGAATTGTTTATGTCCTTGGGAGCTGGCATAATAACATCTGAAGGAATCCATGAGACACAACAGGAATTCATTCCTAAGTTAATGAAAGCTGTGCAGTGCAGCATAAGGATCATCAGGGCAGGTCTTGGGCAACATTTGTCAAGCTAAATTTCTTTCTGTTGAAATTGTTCTCCTTGGAAGACTCATGGACCAGCTTAAATAGCACTTCTATACAAGTTTGTTATAGAGTATTTCTTGGTACAAGGATGTGTAATGGAACAGTACAGGAGAGAAACAGGAGAAAGTTGATAGGGATCAAAAAAGAAAGAGAAAATTGCTTAAATGCCCTACCAGAGAGGGAAAAAAAGCACCAGCTGGGTAGTGTGGCATATTTTCCATGGAATTTGTCACCTGGAAGCAGAATATTTTGGTACTCACTGGATGGGACTGAACTGATGCCACACACCTGATAAAATCAAAGCACACAGAGCCTGGAGCCCCCTGAAGAAAACACTGAGAGGGCTGGGAATGAGTTTGTGTGCCAGATCTTAACCAGAAGATGAGCTGCTACAGTGGGCAAGGTCAGCTCTCCCACTGATTTGGGATTGCTCTTGTGCTGGGAAAATGAGGTCCTACAGTGAATATGGACTTGGATGCTGAAGCTCTGCTCAGAGCAGGTGGACAGAGTGGTGGAACATCCCAGCATCTCCTGGCTGCGAGTCAGAGCAGACTCGTCACCATCATGTGGCTGTCCTGCCACAAGGACGTGCTTGTCCCCTCCCAGACCTGCACTGCCCTGTGCCTTCAAGGAAAAGCAGCCACAGCTCTGTCCTGGGCCTTGCTCTGCCACAGCTCTGCAGCAGGACACTGTGCCCTAAAGAACAGACCTGCTTCTGCTTCCTCGTGCTGCAAATCCCAATGGGAATGGAGGTGCCCATGGCCAGGTGCCCTCCTGAGGCACTGGAAGAGAAGTTGGGGATTGAGCGTGGAGGTGGCCTGTGCTTTTCCTGCCTGGGAAGAGCTAAACAGGCTCAATTTTGCACGTGTGAACAACCTCTGTCAAATGAGAGCAAGGAGCTGAGTTACCAAAGCCTGTTTTCCCTGGATCTGTCCTGCAGTGCACACAGGAGGTTCTAACAGTGCCCTCAGTGATCAGAGCTCTGTTGCAGAGCAGGATGTGCCTGTCATCCACATGGATTGAGATGCCTGAATCAGCACTCCCGTTTCCCCAACACTGGGAGCATCAGTAGCTTTGTTTTCCATCGAGGTGCTTGTTGACATGCATGGTGTAAACCCATCATTCCAGCTAACACTGACAGAGGCAGAGAGGTCTCATAGTAATTAACCACCAAGCTCAGATGTTGCTGAGAGTGGGAGGGGAGAGGAGCTGCAAACAACACACCAGCATCAGTTGCCTCTTTCTTAAAAAAAATAAAATCTGCCAAACAAGTTTAAATTGCTTAGAAAGCTCTGAGAGCTGGAAAAAAAAATTAAAACTCCACAAACTGCAATTGTTCTGGGGAAGGAAGAGAGAGGCAGATTTGTGGTATAGAGGAGACAGACATCATGCTTGCAGTGACTTCTCAGGCTGGGAGGGGTTTAACCAAGCTTCTCACTTCTCCATTCCCAGCACATCAGGCTACAAGATAAAGTTGAGTTCCCAGGAAAGACCCCATCTCCAAATATTGGCAAGCTCTGAGCTACAGCTGGTGTTGGGCTGATCCTTGAAAACCCAAATGCATTTGCTCCCCAAAGGCTGATCACCAGCCTGAGCCTCCAAGGAAACAGCCACATGCAGCACTTGAAGCCCCTGTGCTCACAGGTAAATGGAGGCAGTGGCTTTTTCATTTGCTGCAATAGTGCCTCTGCTTTTTAGGGAAAGAAGAGCCAGTGGATGGTGGAGCAGCCACTTTGGACATTCCTCAGAACCAGGCTGAGGTGCAGGTGGGGCTGTCACAGGTGGGAATTTACCTGTCCCCTCTCAGTGACCCTGAGTGACCCTGCTCCCTGTCCTGGGGGATCTCAGGGTGCAGCTGCACCCAGCACAAGGGAGGCAGCCCCACATCACTGGTTTATTTCCCTGTGTCTGCTTTATCTTACTGAGATCTGTCTGCTGACTCCTGGCCTGTCTGCAGGCTCCTTCAGGTTGCCAAGGGAAGCAGACATTCCTCCCCAGGTCCCAGCTCAGCACTTGCTGCTGCTGTCTGAACTCGATTAAGATAAGGGGCTCTGTGGGCAGGGACACGCCTGCCCTCTTGCTGATGCAATGCCAAGTGGCCTGGGAGCTTTCAATAAAAAGTAATTAATGGTAAAGCAGACTCCTGCAATCCTGCAGTCTCTTCTATTTCTGTTACTTGGGCTTTTAAAGGCAACGGGATCACAGTGGTTTGACTCCCTTCTCCAGCCAAAAAAAGGAAGCACACTTAATCTGGTGACCTCACATCCATCTTCTGCCCTTTATTAGCACCATCTGTCTCCTTCTGCCTGCTGAAAGGAGACTGTGCCTATCCTCATGGCTGGGACAATACAAATATTGCTCAATTACAGCCATGCTCCAAATGCAATTACTCAATTGCAGTGTTAATTGAATTATTTGAGTTTAATTATTCCATTAGGACTTTTGTCAGTACAGCCTAAGCTGCATGCTTTCTCTCTAGCATCATAATGCAGCATCTGGCCAGCAGGGAAGGACTGGTTTTACTCACTCAGACTTAGTTAGGCTGAGAAAGCCTGGCTGGCATCAGACATGGTGCTTTGAATTTCCCAGGTTCTTTGCTGTGTTAATTCCTACATTCTCCAGTAACACCCATGGCTCTGTCAGTCCTTTCCTCTCCATGCCTTTCTGCCTCTCCAGCATCATCCCACTCTGAGAGACAACACCCCACCAGTGTTATCACCAACACCCTGCATTTTCCAGCTAAGCAAGGAAATGGATTTCCATGCCTGCAGCATCTCTCCCCTCTGCACCTGCCCTGTTTCCCTGTCTGCTCTCTGGGATGTCTCTGTCTCACTTCTGGCAGATCTCAGGTCTTTGAAGCTCAGTTTTGCAAAGGTGCTTCAATGCCAGCAAAGGTACCAAGGCACTGACTGGGGCTTTGCACAGGCACCCCTGGCAGCCTCCTGCTGAGGCTTCCTGGCTGTTCCCGTGCCAAAAGGGAGTGGATTTATGGGAAAAGCAATATCCTGGCCCTGAGAAGCCTTCCTCCCTTACCCTGCTCTGCCCCAGGCTCTGTGGGGAACTCTGAATCCTGACAGGGAGCTGGGGGGGCTCTGAGCATCACCCTGGCATCAGGCAGGGACAGTGCAGCAGCAGCCCTGCCTGGGGCTGAGGGCTGTGGATGTGCAGGAGCCACCCCCTGTCCCCTGCCAGCTCTGGTGGCCCTGCTGGGGTGGCTTTGCCATGAATCCATCCCTCTTTACGTCACTGGCAGCCGGAGCCAAGCCCGGGGGGCATTGGAAAGCAGCCTCTGGATTTGTAATTTTGTTCTTTCCACTCTAACGCCTCTTTTAATATTTCACAGCCCCAGAAATGCATTCCTGTGCCAGAGACAAAGGCTGGCTGGAGGTTCAGCCACTGACATTTACATTATTAGGCTGGGGCTCCACAGCTTGTGCCCAGCCAGGTGAGCAGGGTTCTTCCTGTGCTCCAAGCTGGAAATACAGGGTTGGCAAAAACTTTTGGCACTTGACTTTTAGTGCTGATCCAGCTGATGGCGGAGAAGAACCAGGATAACATTGCTTTTTGGAAATTTTGCCCCAAGTTTTCTTTAAGTGCAAAGTCTGGACTAGGGTGAAGCCATCAAGAAGAGTGTTGGGCCCACACAACCACAAGTCAGATGTTGTTTCCAGCTCCTGTTCTAAACATCTTCCAGACTCTCTAAATACACAGGTTTAAATAATTGCCCTTCAGTCTGGAAATATTGGCTCTTCTCTTGTATCAAATAACACCTAATGTCATTGTTGCTGAAGGCAACTAGGATGAAATTGCCTGCCTTATTTTTCCCAGTGTGTTGGCTTTATGCATTTGGCAGCATTTGGAGTCAAATCAATCTTGCTTTCCTCTCCTGGACAGGTACTTAGTTTTGCTGATGTCAGGGTACAGCTTCAGTGCAGAGAAGGGAGAGGAGGCAAACCATGGCTGAGAACACAGGGGATTGGGTTGCAAAGCCCCACAGGCTCAAGGAAGCTTGAGGTTTGTCCTTTAAATCATAGAAGGGTTTGGGTTGGAAGAGATTTTAAAGACCACCTCACTCCACCCCCCTGGCAAGGGCAGGAACACTTTCCACTATCCCAGGTTGCTCCAAACCCCATCCAACTTGGCCCTGAACATTTCCAGGGATGGAGCAGCCACAGCTTCTCTGGGCAGCCTGTGCCAGGGCCTTACCCTCATTATAAACATTTTTTTCTTCTAAACCTGCCTTCTGTCACTTTAAAGCCATTTCCCCTTTCCTATCACTCAATGCAGTCAAGTTTCTCTCCAGCTCTCTTGGAGCTCCTTTAGATACTGGAAGGGTATTCTCCAGATTGAAGAGGTTCTCCAGGCTGAACAATCCCAATTTTCTCAGCCTGTCTCCACAAGAGAGGTGCTACAGCCTGAGTTTCCCTGACCCAGTGCTGCTGCCTTCTGCAGAACAGGGCTGGCAGAGATCTGGAGAGCTCATTTTTGTCAGTGCTGATGTCCCACATGCTTGGGGAAGTGTTCCTTGGCCTGCACCAGGAACCCCCCATGGCAAAGCTGCCTTTCAGATAAAGGGCATTGGATGTTCTGAAGAGGAGTTTCAAGGGACACTGCTCACTGAAGCTCCTCAGGACCTGTGTGGACTCCTGACCAGTGGACAGGGTGGGAAATCAGCTTTGAAAGGAGCTCAGCTGGATGTGCTCTGCTTGTGTCAGGCCTTGGGACCCTGGCACATGGAATACATGTACAGCATCCCCTGAGCTGGGAGTGCCCAGCTGAAACTCAGAGCCAGACCTTTCCTTTCCTTTCCTTTCCTTTCCTTTCCTTTCCTTTCCTTTCCTTTCCTTTCCTTTCCTTTCCTTTCCTTTCCTTTCCTTTCCTTTCCTTTCCTTTCTCTCCATTCCTTTCCTCCTCTTCAGGAAGCCTCCTGCTGCCTCTCAAATCTCTTTTTATCCTCTTTTAAACACTGCAGCCCACTCCAGGACCTGCTAAGGTTGAGCATGATTGAGACTGTGGCTCTCCATCTCACCCAGCCCAATGAGGTGCCAATAGGCAGGCAGGTGGCAGCTGGGCAGTGCCCTGCCACAGGTGCTTGAGATTTCCAGGGGATGACCTCTGTGGGCACACAGAGCTCCAGGAGGCTGCTGTGTGGTTCTGGTGTGAGCCTTTGGCTTTATTAAACTGCTTTCCTTTTGACCCTGAGTGTTGTTTTAATCTTATTTTCTCCTCCTATCCCATCCCATCCCCTCTCCTGCAGCTTGGTGGGCACCTGGCATCCAACCAAGGTCAGCTCACCACAGGAGTGTAATCCTCATTCCTTGCTTTATTTGTGCTGTGACTGCTTTGGGCTACAGTTATCTTTAATTACTGGCTCTGCTGAGGCTGGCTGAGTCTTTGCCAGTGAATGGTTTGGAGGTACTTGCTCCCAAACAATGAAACCACTTACCATCACTTATCTTTTAAATCAGAGTTTATATTTAGCTGGTGCCTTCCATTCAGGCTGCTTCTCCACACCTGCACAGAGAAAATCTTTGCAATCCTGTTGCTCACAGGAGGATTGGAATGCTCTCTGCACCCTGCTGCTACAGCTCAGTTGGGATGTGATATCCAGGAGGACATCAGGCCCCACACTGCCTGCCTTGATGCTGAGCTTAGTTTTGGCAATTCCTTCACTTTGATCATCATTATAGAGTGAAAAAGTCCTCTAAGAATGTACAAAGTCATTAAAGTTCACCCAGACACCACACAGAGGAGAGAGCAGCTGAGAGTCCCTGTGTGAGATGAGCTCTGCTTCCCTTCCATGGGGGCTGGAAGCAGAGCTCAGTGAGGGACAAAGTGTCTGCTCTGGATCCCAAAGGGCTCCAGACTTCTGAACGCAGTGTCATAAACCAGGAGATGGGATTGTTTGTCCTGAAATAACTTGGGTTTAATGCAAGCTGAAGGGAGCTGGGAGCAGCCTCAGCATTCCCCAGCCTGTTGTTTCCCTTTACACACAGCCCCAGGAACAGAAACTGCTGAAATTCCTTCAGTGAGCACTGGCAGCACCAGCACTGCAGGAACTGGGGCAGTGGGCAGGGAAATTGTCCTTTCATCCCACCCCACTGATCATGGCTTTGGGACAACTGTGTGGGAAGAGGACACACTGCTTTAAACGAGATGTGGCACCACAGGATCCTTTTGTTCCACATCCAGCAGCCAGGACTCCATCCCCACTGCCAGGCCCAGCCTTGTGGTGTCTCCTTGGGGCTGGGGAGTGACTGGGGAGTGTCCCCCTGTTCTCCAGGAGGGAAATGTGCTCCCAGGGGACTCTGCCCTGCACCACGGGCTGTGCTGGCTGCCTGACCCTGCTCCAGCAGGATGAGCAGCCAACAAAAGGGCAAGGACCCCTCATCTCATTATTGTGCTATATTTGTACATGAGAGAAGGGAAACGAGCAAGAGATGCTGCTGCTGGGAACTTGATGGCTTTAGGTGAATTGAGAGGCAGGGCACTCCAATTAAGGGTGTTTTTTTTCTCCTTTTTGCACACAATTCTTCCCTTTTCCTCTGCCTGCCTGGGAGGCTGGACTACCTGAGGTGGCTGTGAGGGAGTTGGGTTGTGCCAGAAGGGGATGCAGGGACAGTGAGGCAGCACCAGGGGACAGCCTGTCCCACCGAGGGGTTTCTGATAACGCCCTCCTGGCACTGGTCACGCAGAGAGTGAAATGAAATGCAGCATTCTCTGGACGGTGTTTCAAAATGCCATTAAGGGATCAGAGCATGCTCCAGCCTGGGTGCTGGCAGCAGGCAGGGGAGTGAAATAATTGATTGGCTCCTGCCCGTGATCCAAAAGGGTTTGGATGTCAGGCCATTCATTGTGGTGGCTGGAATGCTAACACAGCCCATCGGAGCTGAATGGGTGCCTGTGCTAATGGCTAATCCGGACTGATGGATGGGCTGGGGGAGATGCTGCTGCTGAGTAAGGAGGAGGCAGCAAGAGGAGAGGGAGGCAGCAAGAGGAGAGGGAGGCAGCAAGAGGAGAGGGAGGCAGCAAGAGGAGAGGGAGGCAGCAAGAGGAGAAGGAGGCAGCAAGAGGAGAAGGAGGCAGCAAGAGGAGAAGGAGGCAGCAAGAGGAGAGGGAGGCAGCAAGAGGAGAGGGAGGCAGCAAGAGGAGAAGGAGGCAGCAAGAGGAGAGGGAGGCAGCAAGAGGCTGGGACTCAGCCTTCCTTCCCCAGCCACACTTCCCCAGCCAGTGTGGGAGCTGCAGGGGGGAGGCAGTGGGCAGGCAGCTTGGGCAAGTATCCATGTCCTGGCTCCTTTGCTCAGGGTGGTCACACAAGAGGTAACACCTGAATTTAGCCACTTGATTTTTGCCAGGTCTGGACTACAGAGTAACAAAGAGATGGCAAGCCCTCTCTCTGTCCTCCCTGCAGCCCTTCTTAAAACCTGGATATATATCTTTATTCTGAATTAAAACTGCACTGGGGTTGCCAGCATCTTCAGGTAAATGAAAGACAAAGCTGAATGCAAAAGACAGGGCAGTAATAAATAATAAGATCAGCAATCCCAGGGAGGGCAGTGGTGCCAAATAGCAGCAGACAGGGGCTGCTGTGCTCCCCAGCACGCCAGCCCAAACTTCCTGTGGATCCACTGACTGCTCCTGCCTCCCCTGGCAGAAGCACATCTCTGTGTTTTGGGAGCATTGCTCCTGGCTCACACTGGGCTGGGAAGGAGGAGAGGTGCTGCTTGTGGTCCCCCTGCCCTGCTCCAAGGCCTGCCTTGAAGGGGATGTGCACTGGGGAAGGTTTGATTGCATCCCACCCCCAGCTTGTGCTGAGGGTTCAGTTGGTGGCTCACAGGTCTTGTCACACCCCTGGTTCAATCTGCAGAGAGGGGACCACGCTGGGCTCTCCCAGCAGCACCTTTCCTCCCAAAAAACAGCCTCCATACCTGCAGGGAAGGGAACAGATTGACTCTAAATTGTTGCAGCTCAAGGAGCCTCTCTTGGTTATTGATCACCTACTGATTACTCCAGCACTTGGTATTCAGCTTGTAAATAAGATTACAGGGTAAATCTAAAATAGAAGCAGAGGGATGATAAAATTCTGCTCATTTACAATAAACTCAAAGAACTTTCCCCCTTCTGCCCCCCCTCCAGCTTTATTATGAAGTCCAATAAAATACCCTGGGGACAAGAAGGAAGAGATAGAAGCAATTCAAAGGCAACATCAAAAGCCATCTCTATTTATTTTAGCGTGTCAACAGGCACAGAGAGATGCTCCCAGCCAAATGTGGCAGGTGCTCCAAGTGCAGCAGCCCAGCCTCTTCCCTGCCATCCCCAGCCAGCTTCACCTGCCCTGTGCTGGAAAGGCTGGCACAATCCCACCCATTCCCTTCAGATCTCAGGTAAGTTTCTGTTTTGATGGCAAGCACTTCAGGTGTTGGATGGGGAGTTCAATGCCATGGACTGTTCTCACTGCTTTCAGCCCATCACTGCAAAAGAGAAAAAAAAACAAAAACCAAATGCTCTGTGGATAAAAATAGGTGTTCCTCTTCTTTCTCCATGCTGCTGCAGGGCTGTTCTTTGGGCTCCCAGCAGTGCCAAGTGCCCTGGATCTACCACAACAAGCTGAAGGAGATTTAATGGCAAGATATTTAAGAGCTATGCCCACTTTTTCCAGCCTCAGAAACATCAGTGTTGTGGTATCCAGTGGCTGAAGTAAGGCCCAGCTGCTGGAGCCGTAGGAATTCATGAGGATTTTAAGATCTGGAAGAAGCCCAGTCCCTTCCACTGGACAGCCATGGGAGGTTTCTCCCAGCTCCATCCTCTGAGGGCAGGGAAAGCATCTCAGGACAGGTAACAGCACAGCTTATAACCCTGAGCAGCAGCCAGGACATCCTCACAGGGGCCTCTGCAGGCACTCCCAAAAGCCAAGGCTTCTCTGCACCTTTTTCATGGATGTTACTGCTTCCAGCAAGGGAAAAAAAATCACCTTGAGTCAATTTAGGACCTGACACCACCCAGCTTCAGGTGCTCCAGCAGCAAGGCTCAGCAGGATGGGTTGTTCTGCCTTTCTCCTGTGGGGTCTTTAGGAGACTTGAGAACATTTTGTCTAAATTGTGCTTTTCCCTAGGAACTCTGGAAGTGCTTTTCCCTGAGCAGGAACTGTGCCAGGTTATTATCCTTCATTGCCATGTCAGGAGAAGCTGTAGCCCCCATCCCCTGGGAAGGTTTGGACTCCCTGGTGCTTAGGGGAGGTTGTGTCCTTGCTGCTGGTAGTGGGACACCAGCACTGGTCCCCCCCAAGGGTGTCACACTGAGTGCCAGCACCAACACTGAGGACAGAGGACTTTTGTGGCAGTGTTCCCTCAAGAATGAGGCTTTTAAATATAGCAGGATTGACTCGAAATCCCAGATTAATTCACTTTTAAATACCAGCTCTTGGATTCTCATCCTCTGCTTCTAGGTGTGTATCCCCAAACCTCGATGGGTGTTTATGAGATCTTGACATTTAATCCTCGAAGAATACATTAAAACTTCAATTCCTTGTGCAGTCCAGTGATTTTGGAGGCTGAGGCCTGGCAGAACAAACAAACATTCTGAGACAATCAGAACCAGCATCAGCCTTTTGTGCTGCTGGGGCTGGGCCATCAGAAGTGCTGGACTCAGTGACAGCCTGCACAGTCTGAGGCATTTATAAGGTAGAATGAATGGGGCTTTTCACAGCCTTTGAGTAGCCACTGAGTTCCCCCTTTTCCTGGGGAAAATCCTCCACGTCCTTCAGGGCAAGGGCTTCTGTTTGTGATCCACTGAGCCCAAGTGTCCATGGATTATTTCTTGGGGTAAGGAAAAAGATAAAGTGTTTGAAGCCTCTAAATGCAAGGGTAAATTTCCAGAGGGGATTGTGCCTCCTGGAGAAATTTCAGTGGCATCTGCAAAGCCTTTCACCTGCAGCTCCTGCCTGCCAAGGGATGGGGCTGCCCCTAGGCTGTGGAATCCTTGGCATGAAGCTTCCAGGTATTTTCAAGCCCAGCTGAAGGTCCCCTCAAGCCCACAGCCTCACCCAGCTGCTGGGGAATCTTCAGGTTTTCAGCAGAAAAAGTCCCCCCCATCACCCAAGGAACACCTATCCCAGCCCACAACCTCCCTGCTGGCTGGGGAGCAAAGCCTGCAGCCTCATTTCCCCAGCAAGAAGAGACCTCTCCAGCCTTCAAAGTGCCCACAAGAGTTCACAGCCAGGCTGAGAGAAAAAAAAAAATGCTACCTCCTATCCAAAAAGGTGAAAAGACAGGAGAAAGCTAAAAGCAACTCCAAAAATGACTGCTGAGAATGGAAATATCCCTGTGTAACCATGGCTTCCTCAGCACATGCATGTCAGAAATGCAGGTGCCTACTTCTGGAGCCACAGCCTGGGAAATGGCCCAGGAAAATGCTCCACTCCTGGCTGGGGGTGGTGCTGGGGACAGTGACATCCTCAGCCCAGGGTCCCTGTGCTGAAAGTGCCTGAGCAAGGGGCAGAAAGGTGAAAACCCCAAAACACTGATGAGCCCTTGTCCCAGAGGTGCTGGAAGGAGCCAGGGCCTCTCCTGCAGAGCCAGCCTCAGTGGAGAGGCTTTCCTGGGTGGGATTACACCCAGCCTCCTGTTGCTCTGTTTTTTTCAGCCTTCTGATGTTTACATTTTTATAATGGAGTTTCTCATGCACTTTCATGTAAATAAAGTCCTTGTTTACATTCCTCTCTAGAGGAGGGACAAGTGATGGACTTTTGGTTTAATCAGTGTGGTTGGAGAGGTGGCAACCCCATTCTCCAACCCACGGTCTTCTTCCCTGAACTATATAAATCCTAGCAGAAAAATAAACTTCCCCTTTTTCCTGCCTTGAAGCTACTGCATGTGATTCACTGTGTGTCCTACAGTGACAGCCTCCCCTTGGGAGCACAGCTAAAATCCTCCTGGGACAGGCAAAGGCCACTCTGACCCCAGCACAGCCTTTCCTTCAGCCTCTTGGGTGCCCTTTGATCCACACTGGCTGAGATCACCCAAGACTTGAAGCTCCCTGCAAACCCCAGGCTCATAATCCTGCTGCCACCAGCTCTTCCACCCCCAGGCCCTCCACCATGGAGGGATTTATCATGCAGGCAGGGATCTGGGGCATGAACACGTGCCAAGACTGAGAATGACAATATCTGAATGCCTTCGGTTCCTCCCTCCAAATAAATCACTGTGTGACTCTAATTATCACACTTGCCCTGGGTACACACAGGCTTAATATGGAAAATAAGTGTGGAGCAGTTATTACTGCTCATCCTTGATCTTTCATTTTTGATATTAAAACATGTTTAATTCATTGCAATGTAGATTAAAGTAAGGGAGGCCGTGGGCAGGCTCTGGTTATCCTGGGAAGGATTTGGATGCTCCCTGTCCAGGAGCAGGATGGTGCTGGCTCCTGCTCCCCTCCAGGCCGACTCTGTGTCAAGCCCTGGCTGAATCCTGTCTGCTTTCACCACCACACTTCGTCTGCATGTGGATTTATGGTTGTTTAGACACCAAGACTAGGGAGAGTGCTGTAAATGTGTAATTTTCACTGAAGGGACAGGTTACAGCACAGCTTATAACCCTGTGAGACTCAGCAGAAGTGGTGGTTTCTGAGCTCTTAAGCTTTCCTAAATAGATGGCCATCTCTGTCAGTATGAATCAGCTCTTGCTTTCAGAAAAGCTTTTTTTATTTTGTTACAAGAGCCCTTGGCCTTCAGTGACTAGTTTGCATTGAATCTTCAACAACTGAAAGCATTTCTCACACAGCCTGGGAGTGTGCTGCAGAGCCCAAACCTCTTTTTCCCTGTTTTACAGCAGGGATTCTGCAGGGTGATGGCACCTTGGCCACTTACACAAGGCCTTGGTCATGGGGTCTCACAGGGATTTTCATGGCAGGGGAGGGAGCAGAGGGAGTCCAGGGATGAGAATGGAGCAGACACTGAGCCCAAGCAGGGCAGCACAGGCCAGATGGGGAAAGGCAAAATCAAGGCAAGGACAGCCTGAGCAGGAGGGCTCCCTGGTGGCTCTGGTGACATCCCAGGCAGGCCAGCTTCTTGCACACACAGCTCCCATGGTGACACCAGGCTGGGCAGCAGGTGTGAGCAGGCCTGCACTGGCAGCCTCTGCTGCTCTGTCCTTATGGGAGAGACCCACATCGGCTCCACCCGCCCATCCTTCCTTCCATCCATCCATCCATCCATCCATCCATCCATCCATCCATCCTTCCTTCCATCCATCCTTCCTTCCATCCACCCATCCATCCATCCATCCATCCATCCTTCCTTCCATCCATCCTTCCTTCCATCCATCCATCCTTCCTTCCATTTTTCCCATTTCCCCTGATCACATCCCAGGCACGTGTGGAGTCGAGCAAGGCGAGTGGGGAGAGTGAGCACTGCTGAATAATTCATCCCTGCCGGCAGCAGTGTCCCCTCCCGGGGGAAGAGGATGCACCAGAGCAGCCCGGGGAGAGGAGGAGGAGGATGGCACCTCGGGCTGTGTGCTGTCCCTGCCCCGGCCTGGAGGGGGAAGCAGGATCTGAATCCCTGCTTTGCCAGAGCATCTCCAGCCCTCCCGGGGGAGCTGCACATCTCAGACACCCAGGAAATGCAAAGGCTGGGGTCCATCCCTCTGATCACACCCGGCCAGAACGTTTCTGCGTTTTGGAGCACAGGAGGAGGGGGAATCCATCTGTGTTAGCTGGCTGGAGGGAGAAATCAGTCTTTGATGAATCAGAGCATCTTATCTTCCCAGGCCCCCTCCACAGCTCTGCAAACCCCACTCTCCTCCTGCCAGCACTGATGCACATCTGATGGGAGAGGAGCTGGCCCAGCCACAAGCTTGGGAAGGCAAAGAAAAGTGAAAAGCACAGAAATGAAATTAAGGGAAATGGAGGGAAATGGAGAGAAAGCACATGGCTCACCCCAGTATCTCCTTCCCTCTCCACCCCAGCTCCAGCAAGGCCAGCCCGCCCTGAGCCCTGGCTGGTGTCTGATGGTGGGACAGAGGATGGGGATGCACCCCAGAGGTGTCCCAGGAGGCACAAGGAGCCCCAAACCTGCCCCGAGGGAGAGCTGCTGCCTGGGCAGCGCCTTGTCCCAGCACAGGGACAGGGAAGGGAGGTGGCAGTGCCTCACATCACCATGGCAACCCGCAGAGACGGCTGGCTGCTGGATCCCGAATCTCTAGGATGAGCCTTGGCAAATCAATAACCCCAGCAGGGACAGACAGGGTTGGGCTGGGGGCTCCCTGTCCTGGGGGATTGACCACAGAGGGTCTCTGCCCTCTGAACACCCATTTGCTAATCCTCTCTGGAGCACTTTTGTCCCATGCCAAAAAACAGCTGAGCCAGAGGTGCTGCTTCTGACAGGGGCATCAGGGCTTCTCTGCACGGATATTTCTACCCTGGCTCCTGTTGGGAAGTTTCTCTCCTGGTAAAACTCTCAGTGGAGCCTTGGTTAGTGCATGGCAATGAGAGACTGCATCAAACAGAGCTGCTGGGGAGCTGGCATCCCCTGTGCTGATGGAGCTGCTGATTAGGGAAATGTTCCTGCATTTCTAAGCTCTAGAGGTTTGGTCCAAGAAGATCCTCAGAGGAAATCAGCAGCCTTGAGATGCTCTTGCAAGACCCAGTGTTTCTGTCCCAGCAGGCAGCTCCTGTGGGATGTGTCCCCATCCTCCTGTGGTGACACACTGGTGCCTCTTGGCACCTCCACCCTTCCATCCCATCAGCGTGGCTCCACGTGGGACCAGAGCAGGGATGGGAGAGTGGGACTGCCCAGCTTTCTCCCTGCTGCAGTTCCATCCACATCTCCTGGAATAAGAGGCTTTGATGAGTCCCATTTTAGGAGAAAGTCCTGGGGGGCTGGGTGCAGGCAGTACCTGTCACGTTTCCCTCCCTCCTGGCTTCTGCCTGGTGGTGAGGTCCTGCCCAGTCATCATTCCCAGCCACAGAGGGCCACTGTCCCAGCATGTCCTTGAGACACATCCCAAGGCTTCCTGAGAGCCTGCCATGGGACACGGTGCTGTGCCCAAGCCTTCCCCAAAGCAGTGGCCAGTGGTGAAGAGTCTGTGCACGGGGCAGTGTCCCCATGTCCCCATCCCTGCTGCTCTCCGCCAGCTGCCCTTCATTCCCAGCTGAGCCATTTAACATATGCATGCACCTGCCATCCCATCCCATCCCAGCACTTTAACCCTGTGGCCACCCCGCCCAGATCCTCACCACTGCTGCCTTCCCTTTCCCCAGCCCTGCTCCTGACCTCACTTCCAGCCTCTCCCCAGAGCCCACATTTATTTAGGGTTGATTTGTGCTGTGGCAGAAGAGCCATCAAGGCTCTGTTAGTTCAGAGGGAAGGACGCCTGCTGTGTGCCCATGGCCACGTTAGGAAGCCAGATGAGAGCAGTAAATAAGGTTTCACTCTATTACAATGATTGGAAAATCTTGAAGGAGAGCAGCAGGCTGGCAGAGCTGCAGAGGAGGTGTCCTCCAAGGGGCAATTGTCAAACAGCAATCTGCCAGCTGTCCCCATTTATCTCTGTGTCTTGCCAGAGACGGTATAAAGCTCCTGGTGCTGCTCAGGGTGCTGAGGTGGCCTCAGGTGTCCCTGGTGTTGTCCTGTGGGACAGGACAAAGTGAAGGGCTCCCTCAGCAGCAGGAGGGCTGGCATTTTGCAGCAAACCTGCTTCCAGGGGATTGTGGAGGAACATAAAACATGGGAAGGGTCTGACCTGCCACAGGTGGCATGGAGCCAGAGCTGCAGCTGCCCCTGGCTGGGATGCAGAGGTGATGGAGATGCCCACTCCTGCCATCTCCCTTCCTCCCCTCAGTATCTCTGCGTGCTGGTTTCATCCCCAGCACAGCAGCAGCTCTGCTTTCCCCTCCTCGCTGGCTGTTGGGACACTTAATTCATTAGCATTAACGAGGTGTGCCTGGCTCTGCTGCAGCAGCACCACGGCACAGCTCAGCTGGAGGTGTCAGCCCCAGAGAGACGCTCCAGAGAGTGAATGTGCTGTCAGCACCGGGTGCTTATAGCCCTCGGCTTCCCTGCTGCTGAGTCACAGCCGGGCTCAGCTGCAAACCAGGCTGTAAAGTCCTTGGTTAGGGTTGGTGGGGTCCCTGCTCCATCACAGCAAGGCTGGGCAGCCCCAGTGCCCTGCAATGGACAGCTGATCCCAGCAGGAGGCTGCCCCAGACACTCAGGCAGCATCAGGAGAGGGGCAATGCTCTCTGAAGGACTTGCAGTCCTTAACTCGTCACTCTGAAGGGCAACACCGGGTGCCTAAAATTAGACTCCCACCTCCTAATTTAGGTACTTCAAAAAATAGGCTGATTTGTGTATTCCTTTCTCCCCCCAGCCCTGCTGGCACGGCTCAGATCCAGAGCATTCCAGGGAGGTGCTCTGTTCTCAGGCACTTGGAGCACTCCAGCAGCACCCAGAGAAAGAAGCCCAAACCCTCCTGTATCCCTGGTTTACCCCGAGTAGGAAAAGAGCAGCTGCTGCTCCATCTCTGGAAGGAGAGGAGCAGCTTTAATCAGCATTATTGCTGATGTTAATCAGCATTATCAAAGAGCAGCCTGGTCCTGGGCCTCAGCTTAGCTGGGCTGGGGTTGCACCTCAGCCTGGCTGTGCCCCAAGGGGTTTCTGATACCCCAAAGCAGTGTCCCTGCAGCACCTCCCTGCTAAATGTGGCCTCCCCAGCCTCCAGGAGGGACCAGGGTGGTTCCACCCCTCCTGATCCCATGCCAGGTAACAGACACAGTGGGAAAATGTTGGACATGGCCAGCAGTGTGGGGACACACCTGGGCCTCTCACCCTGTGTAAAGGGAGCCATGGGGGAAAAGCAATGCCATCCTGGTCCCTGCCAGGGTGCTGCAATGCCCACTGCTCCCTCCCCATGCCTGGGAAGGTGGGTGACAGCCTGGCAGCTCCTCAGGCCAGCCTGCAGCTGGAGTCATCTGCCCGTGCACGTTTCATAGTACACGTGTCCCATTAAGAAAAAGATCAGAGTTCCCAGGAGCTAAAAATAACACCAGGCAGTGGAGTTTGTCCAGGAGACAGTAAGGGATGCGGGGGTGTGGAGCAGAAGGTGTAATTTCACTGCTGGTGACAGGGTGCAGGAGAAGGGGAATGAATCAATCCCGCCGTGGTGCAGGAATTCTCTGCTGAAGGAGCAGGTGGGGCTGTGCTAACTCAGCTCCAGCCTTGCTCCTGTCAGACCTGAGGCAGTGCAGGGGGCAGGGGGAGCACAGCCTGGTCCCAGGGGTGCCCTGGGGGTGTGCCAGGGTGCAGCAGGTGATGACAGAGCTCCCACCAGGCAGCTCTGTGGAGATGCTGGGGCAGCAGCAGCCCCAGAGATGGGTGTGAGCTGCAGGCCCTGTGATGTTGGGGTGACAGGGCTGCTCTCCATATGGCAACCCCTGGTGCTGAATGAAGCAGTGAGTGCAAACACAGATCCTAATTGCCACAGCTCCTCCAGAGCCAGCTCTGCCTGCTCTCCCCAAGCTGTCAGATGCTCTCTAGCAAATGCCTCCATCTCCTTTCCATGGCTGAATTGAAGCTATTTATTCTCTCAAGATCTAGCAGCTTCTGTTTTACCACTAGTTGAACAGCTGGGAGAGAGAGCAGGAGGAATGAGGAGGGGAGAAACCCCTGTAGTTGCTTTTAGTAGAAAATCCAAGCCCTGTGTGAGAGAGAACAGAGGTCAGTTCTTGTTCCTGGGCCAAGGAAGCAGCTGGCCTGAAGCAGGAATTGTTGGAGAAATGACCTTCATTCCCTGAATGGGGACAGTGGCATGGATAATGGCATGGGCAAAAGAATTTGCTCTTCAAGATGATTTAACTCACTGCTCTCCATGTCTTGCATCCCAGCATGGCTTAGAGCACCTGGCAGGACTCAGATAATGCTATGAGGACAGACTGGCAGGGATGGGGTGTCCAGCCTGGAGAAGGGAAGGCTCCAAGGAGACCCAAGAGCCTTTCCAGTGCCTAAAGGGACTCCAAGAGAGCTAGAGAAGGACTCAGGGCAAGGGCCTGAAGAGACTGGACAAAGGGTAAAGACCTTAAGCTGAAGGAGGGCAGGGTTAGGTCAGACATTAGGAAGAAACTCTGCTGTGAGGGTAGTGAAGCCCTGGCACAGGTTGGAACAAGATTATTTTTAAGGTCCCTTCCAAGCCAAAACATTTTGTGATTCTAACTCCAGGCTCCCACCACAGCCTGGAAGGGAAACAACAAAAAAAAACCCCAACCAAACAAACAAACAAACATGGTAACAGGCCCAATTAGCAGAGGCATTTGGCTTCCCAGCACCACTCCCCATTGCTGCTGGCTTTTGGAAGGGGCTGGGTGAGATGAGTGGCAGCTCCAGCAGCTCTGTGCAGATGGACACATCTCCTCTCTATCTGGAGAGCTTCTGTCTCCCCACCAGCCCTGGCACTTCTCTGCTGCTGCAGCCAGAGCAGACAGCCAGGATCCCTCACCTCTCCTGCACCCAGCCTCACCCTGCTGGGACTTCTGGGTGGGTCAGCACCCACAGCAGTCCCAGGGTAGCTGTTCCCTGGGTGCTGCATCCCTGCAGGGCTGGGCTTGGAGCCCCAGGTGTGCAGTTATTCTGCCCCAGGGCTTTGGGGGTCCTGGATTTTGGGGGCTCATACCCTCAGCCTGACTTCCCTTGGTGCCTGTGCGTGCTTGTCCCCCTGGCCTGCCCTCAGCTTTGGGGTGAAACCCAATATATGTTTAAATCTGAGATTCCCAAAGATGTTGTCCAACAGGTTTCTTGAAAATCAGTAACTGAGTGGAAGACAGAAACACTTTTTCTTGCCCTCCAGAGTGGGGGAAAAAAATCTGGCCTGAAGTATGAGACAAATCACAGGGGAATGACCTTCCTTGGCACCTGTCAAGGTGGACTTCCACGATCCTCGTGGATCCCTTCCAGCTCAGGATATTCTATGATGTCCACTGAAATAACTGCAGGTGCCAGCCTGTCCTGCCCACTAGCACTGAACCCTTTGGAAAAGGCAATGGTTTCCCATTGCTCCCAGCTCTGCTCTCTTGTGCTGCTGCTCTCTTCTCTGGTGAGCCTGTTGATTATATAAACTGCTCACTCTCAAGCATGGATAGAGCTGTTTGCCTCCCACCCCACTGGGCTTTGCAAGCTCTTTTTTATCTTTTTTTCCCTTGACTTAATGGGATGTTTACTCCACAACATCCCTCCTTCAACACCCAGCAGGAGGAACTCTGAGCCACCACCCCAACAACATGCTGACTTTCACACTGAGCTGGGAGTGGATGTGACTTTCCTCCCTGCTGCAGCTCCTGACACTGTTGGGGTTGAATGTTGGTCCCCAGATCCAACTGAGAGGTCCATGCAGCTCATTTCTGCCCTGGGGAAGAAGCTCCTCAGCTCATTTCTGCCCCGGGGAAGAAGCTTCTCAGCTCATTTCTGCCCTGGGGAAGAAGCTCCTCATACAATTTGGGGTCTGAGGACTCTTCAGCCTTGGGACAGGTAGGGCTGGGTCTGAGATGTGTGCCAGAGTCCTGTCCTGTGGCAGTGCACTCCAACCAGGCAACAGGGATCTGGCTTGGCAGCTGCCAGCTTTGTTTCACAACAGCTGCCAAGCAGGCAGCAGGTAGTCGTGATTTCTCCTACTCCTCTGACTTGGAGTGAGGGACAGAGTGGGAGGGGTCTGCTCAGCTTTTCTTGTGGAAGAAAGCAAACCCAGCTATGCACAGATCCCCTTCTCATCTCTCCACCAGTGTGGCACCCATGCTCCCCACCTTCCCCACTCACCTGCTCCCCCTGGGTGCTGCTGCTGGGGCAGTGAGGGTTGTAGCAGGGCAGTGTTCTTACAGCATCACTGGTTTCATCAGTGGCTGTGCATTTCCATTGGCTCTGCCATGATACCTCTGCCACATGCTGGTGACATCTTCCTCTACCTGAGCCTCCAGCACTGGGATAGCCACAGTTGCTCATTTCTTTGGAGAACAAGGGCCCCGTGGAAGTTTGTTTCTTGCTTTCCATGAGCCCTGTGGTGTACTTTTGCAGCCTTGGTCTCACCTCCATTCTGCTGCACTTTCTGACCATCAGAAGCCCCAGCAGACTCTCACCTGAGGTTCTCCCAGTGCTGCAGTGAAACTCTCACCCTGAAATCACAGGACAGCTGGAGTGCCTGGTGGGGATGCAGCTGATTCCCAAGGGGCTAATCCAGCACGGAGCAGCAGCATGGAACAGTGCAGAGTCTTTGTCCCATCCATGCAGCAAAAGACAGGGCACCCACGGGAGGGTGGCACGTGGTGACAGCATTGTGAGATTAGGAGATGCCAGAGGACGGTCTCTGAATTAACTGTAGCAGGTAGGGAGCCTTAAAACATTTGAAGAGAGCAGCATAAAACCACAAAGGAGCAATTCAGGTGCCCAGAGAAGAGAAGTAAATTTGTGTTTCCCTCTCGGGAAGCACACAGGATAGGGAGCAAGTTGTTCATGTTACAGTTTCCCACTGATTCCCAACTCTCACCCAACACCAACTGCAGAACAGTCGTCTGGCAAATAAGCTATGAAAAAAATAAGGAAACTTTGCCAAAAACGCAGCTGAAAGAGTAAAACTCTCACAGATGATACTGCTGCTCAGAGACACTTGCCTCCTGCCTTTAAGCAAGCTTTATACCAGCATCCAAAGATAAAGAAAGAAAATCTGACAGGTGTATGTAAGCAGTTGGGCACAAACAAATCCTCAGACTCTGCAAGGAACAGGTTATGTTTTGTAGGGGCTGTCTTCATGTACAGGCATGCAGAGAGAGGGGTGTTTTATTTTGTGGAATAAATTCTGATATTGAAATCTGCAAAAGCATTTGAGCTTTGCTATATCTTCTCAATTTTCATTCTGGAAACATTCTTTTGAAGTTTATAGCTGTACCTGCAAAGGTCCAAAAAATGGAAACAGGTTTAAAATAGATACATAAATGAGTCAAATAGATGTCAACAGACAACCTTTAAAAGTGCATGCTATATCAAACGGAAAACAGGAGAGAATATAAATTTGGGTGGAGACAAGTTTTAAGGTGTGACATGCTAAAAGCATAAGAACATGTAATGAAGACTATGCCAGGTCATTAGAAGAAAGGCAGCCAGTGCTGTGCTGGATCCTTGTGTGGCTGCAAAAAGCTCTGACGTTAGGGCATCACATAAAACCAAAATGAATCCTTGACATCAGGATCTGCCATGGACAGTGTTGGAAAATTCACGTACTCTGCCCTTTCCTGTAGCAGATAAATCTAAATTCTCCTAAACTGAAATGTCACAAAATGCTTTTGGAAAATAGTGATGAGATGGAGAGCAAGGGATTGCCAGGGCCAGGCAGGATTTCCCTGCAGGCTCTGGAGAAGGAGCAGCGTGGAATTACTGAGCTACCAACGGGGCTGGGTGCTCTGCTCCTGGGATGAGCACTGAGGTCATGGAGATAGGAGGCAGCAACTGTGACTGCAGCTCCTGTCAAAGCTTACAGCCAGGAAACTATAGCCAAGCCCAACTTCTGTACAGAGAAAATGAGTTGCTTGAAGCGCTGATAAAGAATAGAATGGGAAGATGTAGAAAGTCATATGATGGAAGTCAGGCGTATTTTCAAAGGAGGAATTTGTGGCTTGCAAATCTATTATTCTTTCTTGAGTATGCTAGCCAGCTAATAGTGCACTTGAATTCCCCAATTCCATGGTAACCTACCTCCCAGCCCTTGCTTCTCAATCTATTTGTAAGAAATGCACACAAGCCTCCTTTCATGCATTGATAATGTAGTTTCCTTAAGAGGTTTTGTTGATTTTTTCCCCGCCAAGACTGGGAGGGTGGTTACCATGGAGTTACCTATGGACGGGCAGGCAGACAATCCCATGCCTTTGGAAAAAGGGGATGAAGAGTAAGGTGACAATGTTTGCACATCACATATAATGTCTAAAGGTAATTAACAAAAAAGCTAACGAGCACCGCAGAAGGGTTTCGTGATGTTAGGCGATCCGATGACAACATGGCAAGCGACATCCAAAGAGAAGTGCCACAAGGCAGAGGGGCTGGCAGGGCAGGCCAGTGCCGGCCCGAAACCGGCGGCCGCCCGGGGAAGGATCCCGGGCAGGGTGTGGAAGGCACCGGGAAGGGGCTCGGGAGGTGCGGGGCTTTGCGGTGCCCGCCCGCCGGGCCGGCT
>WEIU01004157.1:36510-56595 GCA_013389925.1 Aegithalos caudatus
TGCTCCGGGATGTTCCGGCGGGACCCAGGGGATTGAGAGAGCCGGGAAAGCTGCCGCCCCCTCCCCGGCACCTCCCGGCGTCCCAGAGCCCGGCCGAGCCGCTTCTCCCGCGGCTGTCACAAGGGATGCTCGGCTCCGCGGGCGCGGGGTGCCCGGGAGCCATCGCCGGAGCCTCGAGAGCTCTGTCTCGTCCTCGGCTGGGAGCTCAGCCCGCAGGGTCGGCTGGAGATGTGCCTGTGGCCTTCTGCCGGTGCCGGGGTGGGGATGGGGTGCCCCCTTCCTGCCCCGCGTCCCTGTCGCTGCCCCGGTAGCCCCGGCGCGGTGCATCCGCGGAAGGTACGCGCGGGAGGAGGAATCTGGCTGGAGGGGCTGGGAGCGGATCGGTGCAGCTGAGCACGGCACCTGCCTCTGATGGCTTTTCCCATCCCGGGGCCCTGGGCAGGGGAGGCTGAGCAGGGAAAGTGGGGCTCGGGGCAGGGAGCTCCATCACTTCCCCCGCAGGTCACCTTGGCGTGCTCCTGGGTGACAATGTTCTTGCTATTGGTCTGGTATCACGGCAGTTGCCATCATGAAGTGTGGCTGATTGAGCTGAAAGAGCAGAGACAAATGCACTTGGCTTCTGGCTTGAGGCTTGTTTGGGGTTGGGGGTTTTTTTCCTCATTTTCCTATTTTAGAGCAATTTGGATGGGATGAGTTTTCCTCCTTGTCGGCAGCAAAACTGGTAGAGAGACGTGGCTTGCTTTTGAGGAAGTGCAGTTTGAAAACATTTCTCACCTTTCTCTTCTCTGATGACAGCCAGTGGGCTGTGTCAGCCTGCCAGTGCCTCCGTTTCCCCGTGTCCACAAGGGAAAGGTCGAGCAGAGAAAAGCTGGTTTGCACCAGGGCGGGCTGGGATGTGTGTTTTGTGTGTGAGAACCTCTGCTGGCATGAGAGCAGAGTGGTTCTGGTTCAGACCCAAGGGAAACCAAGCCTGTGGCCCATCTCTGGGAGGGGGCAGGTGCTGGGTGCAGGTCAGGGCTGGCACTGCCTCTCTTGTGGGCACAGACCCTGGCAGGGTGTCCCTGGGTTCAGCAGCACTCCAGCACATCCCCGAGCTGCTGGCATCCATGTCCTGCAGTGAGGAGTTCACGCTGCACCTGAGCAGCAAACAAAACAGCATCCCGGGTTTTTCATAACAGGTTGGAGGATTTTTGGCTCCGAGATCTCCTGTGTTCATTTCCTGCCCTGTCCCTGTGCCTTAGAGCACCAGCCTGTGGCTGAGCCTGCAGCTGCCATTCTCTGGCTGCTGGCTGAGGAGCCCTGTGATGCTGAACTTTCTCTTGCATTTCTCTTGCCATGCTGCTGTCTCCTTGCACTGTGGCTGTCACCTCGCAGCCACCGGGTCAGTGGGGACCAGCCTTTGCTCCATGTGTGTCAACAGCCTGTGTCTGGAGCTGTGCTGTGACAGTGCAGGGCTGTGGAGTGGGGCTGCCTGCATTGAGGAATGCTTGGTGTTGAGCAGCTGAGCTCCTCAGGCTCTGTGAGGCTGCTGCAGGAGCCTCAGGAGGGAATCAGCCCCCTGGGACACCCTGGCATGGGTTGGCAGCGTGGCTGCTCTCCTGGTTTGACAGTTCAACATGCCAGCTGCCCACTTGATTGGCATGGCAACAGCCACTGCTGCAGCTCTGCTTTGGAAGCCACAACTTCAGCATTGCTGCAGGACCAGCCCCTGATGGGGGGCACAGGGTGCTGCTGGTTGGGTGCTCCACCATGGACAGCCCTGAGCCAGCAGTATCCCACAGCTGGAGCGTGTCTGCCCCTTCCCAGGGCTTCAGCACTGCTGGCACCAAGCTCTGTCCCTGCAGTAGCCCCAGCTGCTGT
Organism: Aegithalos caudatus; assembly: GCA_013389925.1. Taxonomy (NCBI): domain Eukaryota; kingdom Metazoa; phylum Chordata; class Aves; order Passeriformes; family Aegithalidae; genus Aegithalos; species Aegithalos caudatus. The sequence goes on from WEIU01004157.1 coordinate 38,371, forward strand.
GGCTTGTCCTGGTGTGAAGTCCCCAGTGCTGTCCCCAGGGGCCAGCAGCTCACTTGGCTGCTCAGGAAGCTTGGTCAGCTCAGGGGAATTGGGATCAGTTGTTAAGGATGGACCCATGGATGCAAACCCAGTTCCTCTTTGCACAGTGGCAGGTGTGGGGAGCACAGTGGGGATGGAACCAAAGTGGGCTCAGGCCTGGTCCCTCTCTAAACCAAGGGATGCCGTGCTGGAGATAAGGCTGGGAAAGGGAGGAGGTGCTACAAACATACATTAGGGTGGACAGGGACCTGTTGGCCTCAATCTTTCTAAGGCAGGAGGGCAGCCATGTGCTTGCAGTTAACAACAGTGAGGATGTAGCGAGCCTTGGAGCTCATTTCTGCCTCAGACCAAGCCAGTCTGAGCTTTGAACTGGAACTGAAAAGCATAAAGCCCTAGCATGGGAAAAGGCCCTGAGTGGGAAGAAGTCAGGAGAGAAGGTGCTGTTTGCACCAGCCACCTTCATGTTCACCACCTGAGCTCCTGGGAGCTGACCAGCAGTGCTGGGGCTGAGCAGAGCTCTGGGACTTGCCCATGGATTTGCAGAGCTGGGATTTTACCTCCAATCCCAGCCCCAGGATAGCAGGAAGATGCTTTTATTGTTTGCTTGGTGGCTGCACCCTGACACTGAAGGACAAAGCCTCAAGTCCCCAGTTTTGCCTTAGCTCTGGTCCCTCTTCCCTCCCACTGAAATCAGGAGCAAGCCTCTCTCCTGATTCATGCCCATGAGTTCTGTGTCCTTTGCCAGGGCAGCTCCAGCACTCAGGCTCCACGGTTTTATCATGAAAAAGGTGTTTAGATAAAGGTCAAGTTGGGTGCTGCCTTGAGGAGTCTCTAGCCTGGCTGGAACAAGGCTCAGATCATCTGAGGGTCTTCCACAGATTGGGTCCCCCTATCATCACTGGGGCAGCAAAGCTGCTCCCATCTCCCCTACCATGAGGCAGAAAACAGCCCAAATCTCCCAGGAGTGAGATGCTTTCTGATGCCACCTTCCTCTCCCAGGACATCCCTGGGTGATGTCTCAGAGGCTGCAGTGGGAGGAGGGAGATGAGCTGATATAATGGGGCCTTTTTCTCCCTGCCAGGGCAGGGCTTTTTTGGGTGTGCCAAAATCCATCCACAGCATCCGTGCTGTTGGGCTGCTCCAGGTTTGAAAGTAGGGGACAGAGACATGGATCCACATCAGCCAGGGAGGAGCACTTAGGAACGAGGAAGGAAAAATGGCACCATCAAGTCACACGGCTCATCTAAGCAGTAGCCTTGGGCACTGGGAGCTGGAAGCTTTTTCCACTAGATCCACACACCTTTTTTCACTTGATCCACCTAAAACAGAGTCTTTCTTCTTCTGTGGCTCCTTCTGGGGGTGTGTTCAGCTCCCCACTTCTTGGAGGGCTGGAAATCTCTGATCTGGCTGGATATGAATCCTTCTGGCTGGCATTCCTGTACAGGGAAGAGGGGGGTAGCTGCTTCACAGCTTTCTGTGAGGCTGAGTGAGCTCTACTCATCCTCTGCTCTCACCTGTTACAGTGTGAGTTGTGTTCCCTGAACATGGAGAGCCAGGAGAGGGCTGGGGGAGGCCCTAGGTGTACCAGAGCAGAGACTTCTGCAGCCAGGACAGACATAATGGCCAGGAGCTGCCTTTGAGGACCTGGCAGTCAGGAAGCTCTTTCATGCCACTTGAAGTGATGATCAGAACACCAAGGCTGGGTGTGGGGCGGTAGAGGAGCCTCAAATCTGCTGCACTGAGGGAGCACCACGGCCAGTTTTAATTTCTGCTCAGTACTATGAGTGCTCACAGGCATTCACAGATGGGCCTTTCCTCCCTGAGAGTGAATAGATCCTCCACTGTGGAGGAAAAATCACTGTGTTCCTGCCTTGCTGTGCCTCCATCCCTGACCCCTCCATCCCTGCTCACAGCCTGAGCCTGCACACGGATGCCTGGTGACGTTGGGAACACTTCTGAGCTCCCTCGTCATTCTCCCTCTCTTTCAAATGAAGCAGGAGCTGGGCTCAACAGCCAGTCAATAGCAAGATTTATCTCTTAAATAGCATTATTGATTGCCCAGGAAGCCTGGTTTTGTATCACTAGATATGTACCACAGGCAGGCCAGTCCTGTGCCAGCTCCTGGTGGTGAATGGCACAGAGGAACGTGCAGGGATGGTTCATTGCAGGTGGGAACACACGTGTGAGTCCATGTGAGGCAGATGCAGCTCTCGTTGGAGAGCAAGGTGAGGCACCCCAGGGTCTTTGGTTATGGGCCTTTCACATTTGACCAGCATTATTGTGCTGCCTTGACCACTTTTGGACACGTGTCCCTTTCTTCCTAACACTTGACATTGTGATGCAGGACCTCTGCCAGCTTGCTTTGCCTCTGCCTTTGCAGGGAGGCTTCTGCTCTCTGCCTTTGGAGAAGATGTGCAGATCTCTGCCCACAAATTGTGTGATCTCCTCAAAGGTCACTGACCCAGCAGGGATTCTTCATATGGGAGATTTTGGATGGATATGCAAAATTCAGCCTGCTGTAGCATCGCCCAGAGGAATTGGTTGGAGAGAAGGATGGCTGGGACAGGCTGGACCTGTCCTGCCAGGGAGGGCATTGCCTTGTGTCCAGCTCTGGGCTGGCAGTGCAGGCTGTGAGGGGAGTGTGGGGGCACCTGGCTGAGCTCTGAGCAGTGGAGCCATGGGAGTGTGGCAGGGAACACAGCTCAGTGCCATGCCTGCTTGGGAAAGGCAAAGGCATGCCTGCTGCTGCTCTCGAGCTGCCCCTCCAGGTGGAGGAGGGTTCCCATGGGCTCTGGGGCTTCACTGGCTTCATCCCCTCGGGGCTCAGAGTGCCCCTTGTCCCTCAGAGGTGGCAGAGTGCCTGCAGCAGCCAGGTCATGGATTTGTTGCTCAAGGCCCTGCTTGCCAAGGCACCTGCACTGCTCATGCCTTCATAGCATGGAGCCAGTGTGAGGGGACACAGGAGAGGGCTGGGGGCTGGAGCTGAGCCTGATCAGAGCTGTGTCCTTCCTTTTGTGCAGCACCTGGAGCAGCTCAGTGTGCTGGGAGCCCTCTCTGTCCTCCAGGGTCATGGAGCTCAGCCAAGGTGCAGCAATGCTCGTGAGGAGAATTGCAAAGCCTCCTGCCGGGTTTGCTGTAGCAAAGTTTGGGCTGTGGCAGCTTTGCACTGGTGCTGCAGAGCCTTGCCCTGTGCTGGGACCCCTGTGGCTGCCACAGCAGCCAGCCCACCTTGCTAACTCACACTCACCCCAGGACAGAGCACGGCCCCATGTCCCATACCTGGCATCCAGCCTTGCTTTGAACCAGGCTGCCTGATGCTCTGCTCTCTCCTGGGATTAGCTAAGGCTGAGGACAGTGTCAGCAGCGTTGTCACAGGCAGCTCAAACAGCACAGAGGATCTGTAGGGTCAGCTCACCCAAGCCTGGCAGGTAGAGGCTTGTAAGACCTCTGTGTGTGTCACTGTTTAGCTGATCTGTGGGCACGGGAAGTTCTTGGGTGTCATGCCTGTGTTTCCAGGCATATAAATGTGTGTGGATACGGAGCACTACAAGATCTTGCTCCTGTTTGGACCCTCTCAGCATTTTTGTAGACAATGCCTGCCCGCAGCGAGCGCCGGTTGCTTGATCTTAGCCAGCCAATCTATGCAGGGATCTCGGGAAAGAACAGTTGGGGTTTTATGAAGCTGGCATAATTTACAGCTAAAATAGCACACCAGATATATGTCCAATCCAATCTCCTTTGTAATCTTGTTTTCATTTAAGCCTCCAGGGTGGCGATGGGGGGAGTGAGGAAAGCAAACTGCGAAGGGAGTTTATCACCCGTGCCGGGGAGATTTGCATGATGCTCCGCACCAAATGACCTCAATTTGCAGAGGTTAAAGCGGGCTGGGGCCGTCCCTGGCCTGGAGGGGTGTCTCCTGCCTGTGCTGGGGGCACTGAATGTAAATCCTGCAGATGGCAGAGGGTGTGATCAGGACCAAATCCTTTTGCAGATGGCAGAGGGTGTGTTCAGGACCGTCCACACTGTGAAGCCATGGCAGTGCCTGCTCCTGTGAGCAGGCAGGAAGAGCAATTCCATGCATCCGTGTCAGCCTGGCCAGCTCCACAGGAAAAGGAATGAAATTATCTCGCAGCCGCTGCCTGTGCGGGTTTCTCTTTAGTTTTCAAACCACATATTGTCCCAGATCTCCTGCCAATAGCAGGGAGCAAACTGATAATGCAGCTGCTATTAATAAAGCAGCGTTGTTACATATTCATATCAATCAGACTTCTAATTCCACAATATTTTTTCAAGAAGAAAAGGCAGTGCTTCGCTGGGGCGATGGAGGAAGCTGTCAGGTGGGATGGTGCTGGAGATGCCTTTCCACCAGCACTGGCAGAACCTGCTCCCCTCACATTCCTTCCCTTGGGGATTCCTGCACTCAGCTGGCCCTGGGGTCCTCATCCACCGCCCCTTCAGCTTTCCTTGTCCCTGGGAGTGCTGAGCTAACAGGTGGGATCCCCAAGGAAGCCCCAGAATCCCTGGAGCACTGTCACTGTGGGGAAACACGAGCGGTGCGAGACGGAGAAGTGCTGAATTCCAGCGGCTGCTTTGGCAGGAGCAGCTCCGTGCTCTTCTCCATTTTATACAGAAATTTTCGCATATTATGCAAATTTCAAAGGAAATTATGGAAAATCTGGGTGTAAATCTGGGATGCATGCATGTTTGTACAGCCATTAGAGAGGAGAGTATACCAAAGAATTCTGGCCGATGGATAAATATACTTACATCGCCATTCCTGCTGTAAAATATGCTTTTTGTCATTGCTATAGTATAAAAAAAGTACTGTCTCCAAAACTGTAACAGCACTTTATGGTACGCTATAAATTGGAAGAGATACCTGATTATTCATAGAGTATTATGGAGATCTCAGTGACTTCACCATTAAGCCCACACCAATACTTTGTTCATAAAGCAAAACCCTCTTTCTCACTTCTTTATGATTGAATTCAACGTCCAGATTTGGCCAAATAAATCTTGTGAGGCTGAGCACGTTTTTCCATGAATGTTTTTCCTGGAAACTCTCCCTCACCCTCGGGCTGGGAACATTTTGAATCCTTAGCTTGGAGCCTTGGGATCTCCAAATCCTAAACCAAACCTCACAGCCCTGGAGCCTTTCCGGGCTCTCTCATCCCTGGCGCGTGTCAAAGCTGCTCCCAGCCCATCCCTGCTTCCTCTGGCTCCTGCCAGGGGCTGGAGCATGGTTGTTCCACCAGATTCCTTGGTGGCAGCCCTGGGAAGTGGAAGGGCTGGCATTGAGCCCTCCCGGCAGCAGCTGTCGGTCGCTGCAGCAAACAGTTTCCAAGCAACTCGGAGGCTGCCAGTCTGAAAAGGCTCCTGATGGAGGTTTGTAATATTAATTGGAGTTCTGAAAAGGAGCAGTGCTCGAGGAGATGTGGGAAGGGCAGCTGGTGTGGTGTCACCAATATCCTCCTGCCGTCAGTCGTGCCACAAGTGCTGGCACGGCCACAGCTCTGGTTCCGCTCATCCCGATGGGATGCAGGGCAATGCTGTCCTGCCAGCTCTTCAGCTGGCACTGGGGCAGATGGAGAGGAGGCCAAAGGTGTGGTCCCTGCCCCAAAAAGCTCAATTCTGGAGCCACCATCCAGCTTTGGCACCCTCCCTGGGCAGCTGTGTCCCCCAGCATTGCTCAGCTGTGTCACAGCCTGTGGTGAGTGCTCTGCTCATCTGGGGACAGGGGGGAGAAGGGCACTGGGTGGATCAGGTGGCTCTGGCTCCCTGTTCAGGTATTCAGCCTCAATCCATGCTCTGCCATGCATTTTCTTTCTGGAGGCTTAACTGCTTCTTTCAGGTCATATTTCCTTCCTTTGCCTCTCTTTATTTCCAATATTTTAATGCTCCCTTGAATCTTGTGCCCACTTCCACCATGGTCAGCAGCCACCTTTGAGTATCCACCCCCTTCCCATGATCTTTGCTGTTGTTTGCAACCTCTGGGCTGTAATGAGGGGCTTGCCCACGTGGACTGGTCAGTACTGGGAGTTACCAGCCAGCACTGCCCTCAGGTGGGGAGATCAGTGGGATGGCAGTGTCCATAGGCACTTAGAGCAATCTGTCCATACACCTGGAGCAGTTTGGAGGTTTTTCCCTCCATTCCTTGACAGGTCCAAGCTGGAAATGCTCCTCCTCCTGCTGCTGCACAGAGCCCTGGGAGGCTGATGTGGTGCTGGTGGGGACATGGAGCAGGAGCTGCCATCAGTGTCACATCTGCCTTGGCTGTCACATCCCTCCTCCCAACTGCTGGGGTTGGACCCAAGTCTCTCTGGGGAAGGCTTGGAGTGGTGTCTGGGTGGTTTCTGCCATGGCTGGTTGCTCTCCAGCTCCATGCAAGCTTCTTCCATCCCAGGGGCAAACAGAGATAGCAGCACCATCCTCTGGGCAGGCTCGGGGAGGGATCCAGTGGCTCCTTGTCATATAAGTGGTGAGTGTCCCTAAGTGGACTGGCAGCAAACACCCCTAAACATCTCCAGAGGACCATGATGGTGCCTGGAAAGTTCTGATACAACAGAGGGGGATCTCACTGCCTGAGATGTTTGTTCTGAGGGCAGTGAAAATACAGGCTGGACCTTGTTGGCCAGGGGAGATGGGTGGGTGTGTGGGCAGCTGAGGGGTTCAGGTGCAGAAAATTCTGTGGTCACAGGAGGAGGCATCAGGATCTCTGCCTTCATCCCCATCAGAAAAAGCATGGAGAGGAGTTCCAGGACACTTCCCTGTGGCCAGCTGATGTGGGTGGGAGAGGCCAGCAGTGCTCCTGACAGAGTTTCTGAACAACACATACATTGTTGTGGGCAATTACTGACCTTGCAGAAGTGCAGAGACCACAGCTTTCTGTGGAGGAGAAGACCTGCCTGGGCAGCCAGGCAGGGGCTTGGGGATATCTGGGGGTGAGATCCATCTCTCCCTGTGCGTGGGAATAAACTGCTGGATGTATCATTGGGACACTCAAATCCAGAGATGGATTTCAAGAGGCAGCGGCTGTCACGGTCCAAATGGGCAAAGTCCTGGTCCTCAGGCAGGCATTTCACCCTGGAAATGGAAAACAGGTGACTTGGCAGCTCATCTGTATTGTGGTTTGGGCTGAGCTCTTACCTGCTGCCAGAGCCCCCAGGGCAGCAGCCAGGGGAGCCACGTAACTGCTGGGCAGGTGATGGATGCCACCAGATTGTCTGTGGTATTCCTGGTGTGTGCCAGAGCTGCACGAGGCTGTTTGCAAACAGGCTGAGCTGGGAAGGTGCCCAAAGAGGGGCTGTGACAAGAGGAGGGAGGACAAGGTCATGCTGCAGGACTGGGGGCTGCCTTGCAGCACAGGATCCCATGTGCTGGGACATCCAGGCAGTCAGGAGCAGGACATCCAGTAGTCCAGCATCCCCTCTGGTGCTCCAGCAACCTGGCAACATCTGGGTCCCTACCTGCCCTGGGATAGTGGATAAGGGGCTGAGTGTCACCTCCCTCCCACTGGTGGGTGACCAGTGGCAGGTGCTGCCCACAGAGACACTCACACTGGGGACTGGCTCCTGCCACAGGAGGCTGCTGGACCAGCACAGCAGTGCCTGTGCTATCATAAATCTGCCTGGCATCAGTGCAGAGAGCATTCCCGCTGACTTATGGCTCCTGTGCTCCGTGAGGACAGCAAACAGCGTCTCATGGCTGGCTCTGCTGGCATTTACTGCACCATGAGCTGTCCTTCTTCCCCTGCCACGTCAGTGAGGCACAGAGAGTGGCTGCTGCAGGCAGGTGAGGTGCTGAGGGCAGGGGTGGCAGCTCAGACCCCTGTGAGGGTCTGGTGGCTCCAGCAGCACGGTGAGAAGCAGCTGTTCCCACACAGGGAAGCTGCTTGGTTATGGCAGAGCAGTTTCATGTCAGCTGTCACTTTTAGTCCCCCTTTGCACTGAGGAAAAGGTGGTGGCCAGGTGTGGAATGGAGCCACCCCTGCTGTGCTACCTGATGTCCCTTGTCTCGTGTGTGTCACCCTCCATCCTTGTGAGTCAGGGCTCGATCCTCCCAAAGCTGCCTTGCTTGCAGAGCTGAGGTGGCTGTCAGGGCCCTCTGGTGCCACCAAGGATGGCACCACACCTGTGGCCTGCCACGCTCCCAGCAGTGGGGCAGCCACTCCACCCCTGGCTCTGGCAGCAGCTGTGCAGTGCACTCAGGGCCTTGGGGCTGCAGAGCTGACCCGTGGTGGCACTGGATCAGGCTGGGAGGTGCCCAGAGCAGCAGAGCACAGCCAGGGATGTGCAGGGTGGCACACTGAGCCCTGCTCCTCTCCAGCCTGTGATGCCAGGCCTGGGGAATGTCCCCATCCCAGGGAGGATGTGCTGTGGCAGGACAGTCCCTACCTGCTGAATTGAGACTCACAGGTTCCCCTTGAGCCCTACTCTAACCAGCCTTGTGGCTGCTGTGTCCCAACCCTTCTGAGTGTTCTACAGAGGGATTTTCCCCCCAGTGCTGTTCTCTGTTGTTGCCTCTCTCCACACAGAGCCAGCTCTGGGAAGTCTGACCTGTCCCACCTCAGTGCAGCAAGTGTGGGGCACTGGGAAGCAGTGGGACACCCTGCTCTGTTCCTGGCAGGACCTCAGCCACTTCTCTGCATGCTGGGTCTCCTTGGCCAAATGCCTTCTGCTTCTGTGCCTCAGTTTCCTCATCCTTGCAAGGGGAGCCTTTATAATATGTCTGAAGTGTTCTGGGAGGAAAGGGAAATGCCATGCACCATCTCTGTCCCTGATGTGATGGTCACCAGGCTGTGGTGGCCTCCTAAAGCCCCTTTGCCCAGGGAGGTCCCTCTCCACCTCTCAGCACTTTAAATAGATGCGATGCAGCTCTTGGCTAAACAAATTTTCTCCACGGCTCTTTTCTTTCCTACTCAGAATTCAGGGAACATCCTTTTGGTAACCAAGGTATTTGCATAATCAGTGTTTTGTGGTAATTGCTCCCTTTCAGAAGAGGTGCTTATCATCCCATCGGGTTTTGAGGAGCTTGTGCTGTCTTTGAGGCCAGGCAGGGAGGTGTTTTCCAAAGGGGAATGGCTGGGCTGCTGCCCTGTGGTTTGGGGGGTGCCTCCCCCAGCATGAGCAGGATCAGAAGAGTCTTTGGACTTCTGCACCAACAGTGATCTGCTGCAAGTCCCTTCTTCCCCCCGTGCCTCAGTTTCCCCTTATTCCCAAAGTCTCCGAGCTGGCAGGGAGGAGATGCCTCAGTGCAGAGGGACACAGGGACACAGCTGCCTTCCCAGGGCTGCCCCTTCTCTCCCCGCTGCCCTGGCACGGAAAAGCAGCCTTTGGGAACGGCTTTGCAGTGCTTCGGCAGCTCCCAGCCCAGAGGAGCAGGCTGGGAGGTGCGGGGCCATCATCCAGCTGCAGGAGATGCCACTCCCTGGGGACACCCTGGCCCTGTGCCTCGTGTCACTGTCACTGCAGCTCTCGGGGGGCGAGTGGTAGCCAGCGCCTGGCGTGCCAGGAGCCACCCTCGGCAGCGTGACTCACTCCCTGAGCGGCAGCTCCCACTCGGCAGCGTTTCCAAGGAGCCCAGGAGATGTCTCCCGGTGGCAGCGGCTGGAATGGGGGGCCGGGAGCGCGACCCCGGCGCTGGGCAGGCTCTGAGCTCCCTCCGTGCCAGGCAGAGCTTGGGTAGGAGCTCTGCCCCTGGCTGGCACAGCCTGAACACAAAGCAGCAAAGCCCGGTGTTCCCCAGCACTGCCAAAGGCTGGGAAGGCGGTGAAGATGGGGCTGGGATGTGGCAGAGAGGAAGGGAAATGCCCAGCTCCGAGGGCTCAGCCGGTCCTGGAGGAGAGGCAGGCTCTCTGCAGCCTTGTCTCGCAGGTTTGCTGCCATTCCTCCTCTCCTCTCCAGCCCTTCTGCCTCCCCAGCACAGCCCAGCTCTGCTGTGCACGGCTCCCGGGATGCCCGCGGCTCTGGGACAGGCAGCGGTGCAGGAACCAGCCCGGCCCGGGCTGCAAAGGTTGGAGCATCCATCCCTGTGCTCCCGGACTGCCGGAGGGAAGGAAAACTGCGTGTCCTGTTCTGCACCCGGAGAGCCTCGCTGCTGCCTGACCTGACTGCTAAGCAGGGCTAGGGCTCCTTGCAGCACTGATCTCAGTGCTCACCCAGCCAGCCCTGCTTCCTTCTCTGCACCTTTCCCTGGCCCCTGCACCGGGATCCTTCCCGAGGTGGGTCTGCCCTTCAAACCCAGCCCTTCTCTTGCCTGCTCCATCCTCCAAGCCTTGCTTCTGTGCCATCAGCTACATTGCAGAGGCTGCTCCTGCCCCAGCAGTGTTTCCACGGTTGTATTAAGTCTCTATTTATCTATATAAAATTTCATGTCATTCATTGTCCTAAAAGGCTGGCAGGTAATTCTGTAATTACCATCCCTCCTATGGTGCTGGCCTCTCCTCTCTCCCTGCTAGTTGGATATCCTCTTCAAGTTTAATCCCCTGGGAATTTACACTGTCTTTGCAATCCCCAAGGGAACAGTGCTGGCCTCAGGGAAGCCCTTAATTCCCTTTCCCATTAGCAGAATGCCCAATTAATGGCCCCTTGTGACTCCTGTCCTGGTCCTTCTCCCCACAGAAGTGGTCTGGGGCTGGCTGTGTGTTTGGATGTGATGGAATCCATGCCCTCTTCCCAAACAATCCAGCCTGGGATGCTGGGACATGCCAGTACTGTTTGCCCTACACCCTGCAGACCCCCTTTAATTCCTTCCAGGGGTAGGGAAGGCTTCAAACTGCTTTGCACCCCCCATTTTGCCTTAAAGACTCCCCAAACCCCGTGCAGGTTTCTCTCTGCAGCTCCCCCAGGCCCTCTCAGGAGCAGGGTGGGTGGTGGGAAGGGGGGAGGCTACACTGGAGCATCTCCCAAGCTTGGGGTCTCAGTGTCAGAGAATTTGCAAGGGTCCTTGCTTCTGGTGAGGCAGAAGATGCTGTGAAGTACTTCAGTGCTCCGTTGGTTTTTGTACTTTGCTTTTTTTGTTCCCTTTAATGGGAATTGTATTCTGTGCATGGAGCAGCTGGCGATTCTTCTGGCTGCTGCCGCATCACCTTTGAGCAACTCTCACGAGACTCCTCTTTTCACTGGCTGTACAGAGAGCCTGAGCAGAGGAGCCCTGGGTCTGCTCCTGCTGTAACCCTACTGATGAGAGAGACATTTCTAAGAAGGCAGGAGATACCTGGGCTGGGGACATGGGGAGAGACCTTGGGAGCTGTGGGGGCTCACACGGGGGTCTGCAGAATCACAGCAAAGCACAGTGTGTGCCCCACTCGTGTAACAGCAGAAAAAGGCTGATTTTTGATTTTAATTTTTGCTTTAACAAGGTGCTTTCCTCAGTCAGAATCCTCAGGTTCCAGAGGGGACCCAGGCCTGAGCCAGGGAGGGAAGAGACATTCCCCAAGGAGTGGAGGCATTTCCAGAGCTGTGGGTTCCTCCAGGAAGGAAGAAAGGCTGTGGGAGAGAAGCTGGATGCTCCAGTCTCAGCTCCCATCCCTTGGCTCTGTAAGAGGGAGATGCTGGGGTTTGCTTTGTTCCAGCTCTTCAGAGGAGATCTTTTTAAGGGAACATCTTCCCTTGCTACCTGTTCAGGCAGGATAAGATCCCAGTTAGATCCTCTCTGCTGATGCTGATGCTAACGATGTGCCTGTGTTTACCTGCCCCTGGCAGTATTCCTGCAAATGAGGTGTCAGCAGGGATGCTGGCGTGTGTGGGTTTTACAGCACCAGTAAAGCAGAGCTGAGGCTGTGGTCAGGAGGAATGGGGCTGGCACCCAGCCAGCAGCACGTGGGGAAGTTTGAGCTGACAGTGTCTCATCACTTGCTCATTCACCTGGCTCCTGTCCAGCACAGGGACCTTGTGGAAAGGGCCTGAACAGCAGGTGTGCTAAGCACAGCTCCTGCAGGCCCCTCTGCTGATGAGCTGGCACTTTGTTACCCAAGCTCCAGCTGCTTTCCCAGGGATCACCTGCTTGTCATGAAGAGCAAAGGACACCTACAACACCTGTGGGTCTCACCTGGCTGCAGAGCCCTGCTCCTGCCTGTCCATGGAGGAGCAAAGTCTCTGATCTCCCCATCCTGCACAGGGGGTAAGTGATGCCCCCAGGCACAGCTCTGAGGGGAGTGGAAGCAATCTCCATCCCCAACACTGTGTCTGTGCCTCAGTGGACCCAGGCATTATTTGGAGAGTCCCCCTAGACCCTGAGCTTCCTATTGCCTGTAGCCTCCAGCATATCCTGACCACTCTGCAGCAGCAGCAGGACTGATGGGGCTATAAAAAGGTGAGCAGAGACTTGGGAGCATCTCATCTCTGTCCTGCAGATTTGTGATGCCACCTGTCATTACCAAAATGCTGCTGGTTGATCCATCCCCAGTGTGTGCACAGCCTGGCACAGAGCCATGGCTCCAGGAGGTCTGCTCCTCCTTCCTCTGCCACTGGCGTCAGGATCTGCAGATGCTCCTGGTCAGAGGTCTCTGTCTCTCCTCCCTTTTAATTGCCATGAGGATAATTGGGTTTGTGTTTGAGCAGGGGGTGTCCATGAGCTCAACCTGCAGCACCCATGCAGCTCCCTGCCAGCAGGCTGGGTGCTGAGAGGGTGCCAAAGCACCCCAAGGTGGGAGCTGAAATCCTTCCCACTCCTTTCCCTGTGAGCCCCCAGCTTTCCCAGATGGATTATGTCCATCCTGGTCCCAGGACAGAGCTTGCAGCTCCTGTCTACCCATGACAACAAGCTGCTGGCAGCCAGGAGGAATGAAGGACCAACTGGCTCATCTGCTGAGAGCATTTGATTGATGTTGTTACCATTTTGATTACCTTTTTTATAGGCTAACAGAAGGATTTTAATGTGAACAGTGAAGTAGGAAATGGGGGAAGCTGTGCCTGGAACCTGACAAGGAGGCAGCGAGGGCTGGTGGCTCTTTGTCCACACCCTTGGGAGGTGATTTTGGAGCTGTTGGCCAGACTGTCAGGTAGAGTCCTTCCTGACCTGATCTCACAGGAACTGCAGCTGCCCCTTGTGTTATTTAGAACACAGCTGGTGCCCAAGCAGCTCAGCCCCAGCCTCAGAGCTGCCCAGAGGCAGGCACTGCCCATCTGAGCCAGCCGAGGAAGGGCAGCAGCTCTGAGGCCAAGTTCAGCTCTCTCTGCTCTTCTTGGGACTCGGGACAAAGTCATCTGGTGTGTTGCCACCAGAGGCTGTGAATTGTCATTCTCCAGAAGTGCCCAGGTGGCAGCTGTGGGGACCAGGGCCGGCAGTTCCAGTGCAGATGAGGAGCAGTGTCAGCCCTGGCTCTGCCGTGCTCCCTGGATGTGTGTGGTGCTGTGAGCAGGCAGGGTGGATGGGAGAGCTGCTGCTGCTCTGCTAACTGGGCCACCTCTCCTCTGAGGCTTCTCTGAGGCTCTACCAGTGCCCTGCAGAGGGTTCAACCTGCCCCAAAATTGATTTGCTTCGGTGTCTCTTGGCGAAGGCAACGTGGTGGTGCTGTGGGCAGATCTGTGCTTCGCTCTCCAGCAGCTCGGGGGCACAGGACAGGGCTGGTAGCACATGGCAAGAGAGGGGATGGCAATGGGGAGCAGGGCTGTGTCCCACAGGACATGAGGAGATGTCTTTCCCCATGCCAAGCTCCCCATGCCACCACCAGGTATCTCCTGGAGGGCTGCTGCAGTGTGGCTGTGAGGAGGGCTGGGGTGTAACTCGGTACCTCCATCTCCATCCTTCCCCCCGTGCCTGCCCCAGCTCCTGAGCCTTGGAGTGGCAGCCAGGTGGTTGTTTCAGCCTGTCATGGTCTGCAAAGCCCGTGGCAGCAGGTTATGAGTGTCCTGCTGCAGGAGAGGACATGCAAGAGGCCAGGTGACAAAAGCAGTGGCCAGGACAGTGCCCAGAGTAGGCAAGCTGCTCCCACACGCCGGGCTCCGAGTGCTGTGGCATGGCAGGGGTGCCACAGCCCCGTGGCAGTGTGTGTGAGTTGCAGGGTGTTGTGCAGCAGTGTGTTGCAGCTAATGCTGTGTGACAGTTTGACACATCCTCCTGGGACAGCCAGAGCTGACATGTCATCTTCAGAGCTGTCACTCTGCCTGCCACACCACGGCTTGGCTGTAAACAGGGAACGCTTTCCCCCGGTGTGTGAGGAGGGAGAAGGGCTCTGGGTTTATTTGCATGTCCTCAGATGATCAGCCCCGTGTCACTTGGCACTGGGGTGTATCCTTCAGAGAGAAGGAGCCAGCTGGGGTGAGGGCAGAGAGGAGGGGAGGTCTAAAATCCCCCTAATCCAAGGAGGTGATGCCGAGCACCTCCCTTAGAAGATTCTGGCATGGGCATTCTGGCATTGCCTGCCAGCCCCAGAGAGGGGTTTCACACAGGCAAGCTGTGTCTGCCACAGTGCCTTGGCTGGGGAGCCAAGGGCATGGCACAGGCTCTTTGGGACTGGGGTAGCCACTGAGCCCTGGGGGATGCTCATGTGGGGCCCAGAGAAGGCTCTTGAGGCAGCTCCTGCCCAGTCCCACCTGGAGCTGGATGTGGAATTAAACCTGGAGCTGGATGTGGCATTAAACCTGGAGCTGGATGTGGCATTTCACAGGTAAAATGCAGGAGCAGAGGGACACAATGCTGCCTTTCCCAGCCTGCTTAACTTCACCAAGGATGTGAACAGGGTCCTGGAAGGACCACTGTCCCCTGGCAGGAATTTTGGGGCACAAAGTGCCCTTGTGGACCAGCCCTGGGGGATGCTCGTGATCCTGCACCTCCCATTGCTCTGCTCTGCCTGCTGCTTTTGGTGCTCTTCAAGAACACTGAGGCTCACAGTGCTGAAACCCTTTCTCTCTGAAAGAGGAACAAATGTGGCACACGCCCAGGGGAGCAGAATTACCAGTGTGTCTGGGGAGGCAGGGAGCTGGAACCAGACAGGCTCTGACAGCTGCTTTCAGGAGCTCTGTGAGACACCAAGCAGCATCAGCCACACAGAGCTTGTCCTGCACAGCATCAGCCCCTGTTTTACCTGGCTGCTTTTGGCATGATCAGCCTGTCCAGATACCAGGAGCTGCCTGGCTTTACCTGTCCTGGCTGTGAAATGCATTTGGGGCAGTGCTGGGGTAGGAGCCATGGGCTGCTTCCTTGTGGGGTGAGCAGTGGGGACATTCCAGTCCTGGCAGTGGGACTGGGAAGCAGCATGTGTTTCCAGGCTGAGTCATGCTGAGGATTGTGTCTTGTTCCTTGTTACCAGTCCAGTTGCAATATTCACTTGGCAGAATGAGCTCATCCTCCCTCTCTCCCCAATTGTGTGTCTGTCCGTCCATCCGTCCCTCCCACCTCCCTCACGTAGCAGCAGAGTAGCACTTGTAGGGGGGGAAAAAAACATTAAAATCTCTACCTGGAAGCTCTGCAGGGCTGTAAGGTCAGGACAGCAAACACTGGTGCTTGCTATGCAAAGCACGGAGCCAGTGTGCTGGGCAAGCAGGTACTCACTCAGTGCAGCTGCCAGGGTTGGGGACTTGAATCCATGGGAGGGGGGAAATGATGCCACCAGGGACAGAAAGGGGTGGCAGGCAAGCAGGAGATGGAGACACACAGCTGCTGGGTGGGACTGGCTGTCCTCTCTGCCAGCCAGGCACTGGGAGCTGCAGAGAGGCACAGGGCAGCTGCACTGCTCTGTCCCCCCTCACTGAGCTGTCTCTGCTCAGCTGCTCTGTGTCTAGGTTATTTTAGCTTTGATTCAGCTCTGAAATTGCCTTGGCTGAAACTCTGTCTCTATTGTTTTCAGTCTGCAGAAGCATCATTGAACGTGTCAAAAAGATAAATTGGAGAAAAAGAGAGGAAGGAAAAAAAAAAATAAAAAGGGGAGTGCAGAGCAGTTGGTGAGGAGAGCCATGCTGGTTGTGGTTTCCCAGAGCAGCTCCCTGCTCCAAGCCCATGCTCCCTTTCCAGGGGCAGCTCCTTGCAGCCCTGTCCCCTTCTCTGCAGGACTGAGACACCTTTCCAGACATCCTCCTCTACCTTCTGCCAGAGGGCTTTTCCCCCTTGGCAAAGCTCATTTAGGCTCATTTAGGCTTAGCATCTGTCCTGCCTGAGCCTTGTCTGCGAGCATGGTGAGCACAGTCTCTGAGCCCCTGGCTGGGGCTGAGACACCAGGTCCAGCCTGATGGATCATCCAGAGCACCACAGCAGGGCTCTGGAGAGGAACAGAGAAGTGGGATGGGCAGCAAAGGGATTCTGGGTGTGGGCAGGGGCTCAGAGCACACCTGTGTGTGTCCCCAGGAGTTTCACTTGCTGGTGGCCTTGTGCACACCTTATCCAGCACCAGAACACCTGGTGCAGGGTCCAAGGAGCTGGGGAAGGTCTGTGCAGCATTGACCAGCCTGATGGTCACTTTGGGCTCCAGCCCAGGCTCGGGGTTTGAAGGTTTGATGAGGGCTCAGGCTTCTGCATCCCTGGAAGGATTAAGACTGAGGGATGAGGTTTGGGGTCTGTTTTGTGAATCATTTGGTTCTGAAGAACGTGGTGCTGTCCATGGGTTCCTAAAGCCAGCAGTGGGGCTGTGGCATTGAGCATCACAGGGTGGGTTGTGTGTAACACCTTCATAATTGCTAATTACCTCTGAGAGGAGGAGGAGGCACCTGAGAAAGGAGCTGGCAGTGAGTGATGGGAGGTTGCAGAAGTGGTTATTGCTGCTGCTGAGGACACTGGGGCAAATGAATAACCTGTTAAATAAAATGTCAGCCAGGAACGGATGGGAACTGGCATTGCTTTTTCCGCTTGCACTTTACAAAATGAATCTCCCTGTGCGTGGTTGATTTGCTTATTCAAAACAGGCTGTGGTGGAGGGGCTCTCCTGCTGAACCTGCTGACACCAAGGGCTAAATTGTGTAAATTCTGTTATCCAAATGCTCCTCTGAATGGCTGCAGTGATCTAAGGATATAATCCCTTGCCAGAGGAGAGGGGTTTTCACAGCCTAATTCCCTTTGTTTCTGGAAACAATGAGAATGTGAGAAATGAAGCTGAGAAATTGCCATTGAGCTCCAAGCTGCAGTCCAGTGCTGGGAAAGGTGAAACCATTCCCTGCCCCAGTTGCCTTCCACACCTGAAACAGGGGAAGATAGATCTGTGTGAAAACTCCAGGAGGCAAATACTGAGTGGGTTCCATTAGATAAGGCTGGTTTCAAATGGAAACTGATTTGCATGGGCTGATTAAGCTCATTACTACAGCAGGAACTCAGAAAATGATCAGATCCCTCTGCAGCAGGAGTGCTGAGGTCTGCTGTGATGTGTGCAGTGCTCACCAGCACTGCTGTGCCTTCAGCAGCACCTCCTGGGAGTGCACACAGGACATGGCCACTGGTCACCCTGCTACCAGCACCAGCCTGAGCTGGAAAATGTGTGACACTGATATTTGTAAATGATTTGGCCTTGTTTAGAAACCTGTTGGGGCGTTGCTGGTCATCATAGGTGCTTTCAAAGCATCATGGTGAGTGCAGTGCTGCAGCCCCACAGAGCAGGGGTGTGGGGAAAACAAAGCTGAGGGCACCCACACAGCACCTGGGGAATGAGCACCCTCCTCCTGCTGCTGCTCTGCTCCCCTCTGGTGCCCCAGGGACCTGAGGGCTGTGCTGGCAGCCCCTTCTGCCACAGCCAGGGTGAGTGTGACCTCAGGGGCTGCCTGAGAGGCCTGGCAGAGTGGGGGCTGTGTGCCTGTGAGGGGCCAGCATGGAGCTGTCCTTGGGCTTTCCCCTGGGAACAGTGTGTGTGCATCCCACATGGACCCAGGTGTCCTGTGGGGGACAGTGTGTGTGTGCATCCCACATGGATCCAGGTGTCCTGTGGGGGACAGTGTGTGTGTGCATCCCACATGGACCCAGGTGTCCTGTGGGGGACAGTGTGTGTGCATCCCACATGGATCCAGGTGTCCTGTGGGGGACAGTGTGTGTGTGCATCTCACAGGGACCTGGGGGCACACAAGTCAGATTGTGCTGTGTCAGGGGAAGGCAGCTCTGTGTCCCCGTGTCTCTTCCAAACTGAGAGTAAATTTACATTAGATACTAGGAAATAATTCTTCCCTGTGATGGTGGGGAGTGCAGCTGTGCCTGCCCCGTCCATGGAGGTGCCCAAGGCCAGCTTGGATGGAGCTCTGAGCAGCCTGGTCTGGTGGAAGGTGTCCCTGCCCA